>MPUH01000421.1:0-55520 GCA_001970955.1 Stentor coeruleus
AACCTTACACAAACTATTATATTCATTCAATAACACGAGCCTAACACTCAAAGCATAATTTGTATTAAAGCATCCATAAAATAATTATTTTAAACCTACCTTTCCTTATTTACAAAACTTTTATCATATAACTAACTCTTTCAGTCTATAACAGTAATATAAAACATTTTTTTTTCTATACATAATGTAACAATATTCCTTAATTTCAAAGAAAAAATTGTATTTTTCCCTTTACCTAATATTAAAATTTATTTTTGGACCTAAAATTTTTCTTTTTGCATGTCAAAAATAAAACATCAATAATCATCAATATCAATTCTATAACCCAAAATCATTTATTATAATTTTATTATAATATTCTCTTATTATTATCATCCTCCTTATTTTTTTATTCCTATGTTTATACATCTGTTCATACCCTTTATTATAAAAAATGCAAGATTTGGAGTTGACTCTGCAAAAAAAGCAAAGCCCAAAGTGCCGTTTTTATGATTACAACATAAAAAAGCTTAGAAGAAACGACGACTCTTATGATGACAACATAAGACTTCCTCAATACATACGGAAAATGACCACCCAAAGAGCTCACCTGAACTTAAAATCAGAATCTCGATCACCTAAAAAAAGAGTTGAAAGTCATCATGAATTATACACTAAATCAAAACTAACCATGAGCATAAAATCAAAGGAAGTTTTCGTCATGAAGGATGGTACAAAGGTTATTTCTGGAACTAAGCTTCTAGGTTTTAATTATCCTGTACACATTAACTTAAGTTTCATTAGAAACCATCACGCTGAAGAAATGAAAGACTTTTTTGCTTACTGTACAGAGTTTTTTAAAAGCCCTATCGAATTCCGATTTCTGTTTTCATCAACTGGCAAGCTTCTTAGATGTCTTCACGAGATCAGTGCTTCTTCAAAAATTGTCCTCGTCAGCTCTTCAAGTATTTTCCAAGGCATCCAAGAAAACCAAGCAACTGATGATATACGTCTTCAAACAAGATCTCCATGTTATAGATCATCGTTATTAGATAAAAGTCCTACTAATCAATCTCCAAGAGTTCTTGATAACTTAAACTATCAATTCGCTATTTCCACACAAAAATGTAATAATGTTGAAGAAATCATTCTGCCAAGCATAAAAATCAACCCAGGACGACTTAGAAGAACTGTTATTAATCCTAGACTTAATAGCTTTGAAAAACTCAAACTCAAGCTTGGAGATGTTTCAACCAAAATCGATAAAACTTTTCCTCCGTTGCATGAACAAGGCTTAAAACAACTCAAAGAAAACTACCTTTTCAGTGAAGGAGAACTCCATAAACATTATGCGAAATTCAAACTTCTTGTGCTTTTATCATGTGGAACTAATCATAAGCATACAATCGGTTCTGGGATAAGCCGTGAAACCTTTATTGAGTTTTTCGGGTCAAGTAAAGAGTTAAACTTTGTCCTTGGAAGGATTTTCGATAAATTCGATTCTGATGGTGGAGGCTCAGTAAGTTGGGAAGAGTATCTGACTGCAATGAAAATCATGTGGTATGGTACTTATAATGAACAAATTGAATTGTTTTTTGATGCTTATGATAAAGATGGAAGTGGGTCTTTATCTTTTGATGAAATACAAGAACTTTGTAAAGTCCAACTTCAAGCAGATAATGATGACAAACTTATTGATGACCTTTCTTATAGTTTCGCAAGCTTGATTTTTGATATAACTAAGACTGATTATGATGGAGAAATATCCTGTGATCAGATTAAAACAATTATCAAAGAGCAAAATGATAAAAGCCTCATTGATATGTTTTGTAGCTTTAATTTTCTAAAATAAAGTATTTTCATATGAATTTTAGTTAAGCTTTAGATAGGATTTATAATAATATTATCAGGTTAGCTGAAAAGTTTAAGTTAGGATTCATATAATGGGACTCTTATATTTATAATTTTGAAGTATAAAAACTGAGATTTTTAATAATTTTATCATTGTTTGCTTTTAACTCAGGATTTTAAGGCTCTTGTGGATCAAGTAATGGCTTGTCTTTAAATATAAATAAAAATCCAGAAATCATGCTTAAAAAAACTCGCAGGGTCTTTGTTCTGAGAGAATTATTTTTTTAAGTCCTAAATAGCCTACAAGCATTTTAATCCTGTATATAAATTCTAGATTTCATATCCTATATCGATTTATGTTCTATCTTAGCAATGACCAAAACTTTATAGCTTCAGGGCTCATCAATAAACTACTTTCTTACATAATTTATGTTTTCTTTAGCATTTATACAATCAATAATCATTATCTTTTGACCAAAAATATCTTTAGTCAGAGAAATCAAAAACTTTTCATATACAAAATATGGTTGATATACTTATTACTTTGGTGAGAAAATGTCTTAATCTATTTATATTTTCTTGCCCTACGCATATGTTTGCGAGATTTTACATGCTTGCTCCAGTTTACAAGTCCAGTGATTTGCTTATCACACATTTCACAATTCCGCACTAGTTCGTCATCTATAATTTCAGCTTCTTGCTTTCGTTTATGGCGTGAGGATTTTATATGCTGGTCCCATTCAGATTTGCCTCTAAGAATCACTCCACACGATTCACAATTAAATGATTCCAACTTTGGTATACTCACTTGTAAAGTGCTTACCGAATGATTTAGAGCCTCTATACCTTGTTGACGAATACTTGCCCAGTCCTCAGCATTATCAGTGTTGATTTTATTAACTTGAAAATAAGGTTCCATACGATTTTTAATCCATCTGATTTGTTTGCGTGAGTATTGAACAGTTGATGTTAAAAGCCTCTCAATACATTCCTCAAGACACGAAGGGTTATTTAAATATTCTTCAAACTCTTTATATCCAATTGATTGAAGAACTCCTTTTGTATACCCTTCCTTATGAGCATTTTCAAGTACTTCTCTGATTTCTTCAAGTCCTCCTTCTTTAATCATACCTTCAATACGTTTACGAGCCCTGTTTCTTAATATTTCTGTATCACAATAAAGCCAAATCACTACTGAATTCTCAAACCTTAGCTTATTATCAAATTTCCTATCAGAAGGCTTGATCCCTGTATTCTTAAAAAAACTATAAGCATTTCTTACATGACGAGGATTCACATCTTCATTTAAAAACTTCTCATCAACTTCTTTAAGTTCTTGAATAATCTCATTTTCTTCAGCTTCATATTGTCCTCCTTCATGAAATTCCTTATCATACAAAATTGATTCTACATAATACATTGTCCCACCTACAAAGATAGGTATTTTTCCACGACTTGTTATGTCGTCAACAGCAGCTAAAGCTAATTTTTGATAGTCTCTTATACAGAAATTCACTGTTGTTAATGGGAGAAAGTCTATAAGATGATGTTTGATTAAGCTTTGCTCTTCAAGAGTTGGTTTTGCTGTCATGAGACTTGCCTTTTGATAGATTTGCATTGAATCGCTAGAAATGATTTCACCATTTATGGATTGAGCTATGTCAATACCTAGTTTTGTTTTTCCAACTGCTGTAGAACCGATTATAAAGATTGCTTTATCGAACTTGCTAACCATTGCTTGAAATTATTTATTAGATTAGAATAGTTTTTTATATTTTTTCAATTGCTGTAAGTAAAAATGAAGAAAACAATAATAAATTAAAATAATATATATATCATTACCTAAAAATATTAATTATACACAAATTTACTCATAAGTCATACTTATAATTTTCAGTTAATAGTATATCTTTTGCTTAAAAATTTAATTTATAACTATTATTATCATCATTTTAAGTAAAATTGTTTAAAAATATAATAGCATAAAAACATATTTATATATAAAAGAGCTAAATTTAACTTAATTTTGTTTCTTTAATAATGCATTCTATCATTAAATTGCATTCCTAAATCCCAACCTAATAATTAATAATCTAAAAACTTATTCTCTGTATAAATCAATCCCAAAATAATATCGTCAGTCATATTTTCGTCTTCAATTTCGATTTCTCCGTTCTCTTTATTGGTCTTCATTTTTTCAATCTTAAATATTTTATTCATTTTGCTTTTATAAGGTCCTCCATGGAAAAATTCCCCTTGAGTCCTAAGTGTCAACTTGTAAACTTTATTTTCTTTTAGCTTTACCCAATGAGAAAACATAAACTTAAAAGCAATATCTTTTTCTGATAGATTATCTTCATTAATAAATTCAATTTCATTATCTGATTTTGATACTTGATAAGCATCAGCTTCATCTTTTTCTAATAAATGCTTCTCTTTAGTAATTTTACATCCTTCAAAGAAACATGAAGTTGTATTGAATTTTTCCCTTTCAATATTATTTTCTTTGATTGTTTTTATAGTAACTTATAGATTACGACAATAACATTTTACAAATTTATTGTCTATTCTTTTTCTGATTGGCTTGGAAATTAATAACCCATAAAGCAAAAATGTTTTTATCGGTATAATGTTAAATCCCACTAGATTTTTGTGTGTAATTTCGAGCATTCTATTTGTATTTTTTTGAGGAAAATAATCCCGAAAGCGATTAAATTTAATAATATCAAAATCTTTGTATTTTAATTCAAGATAAATATAATTTTTCACGAGTTTATATAGTATTTGTAATGATATTCTGCGATGGTTTAAAACTGCTTTCATTGTTGCTTGATCTACAGTAATATTTTTAAGTTTTTTATTAATTAGTAGATCACTTAGCTTATAACAAAGTATTTTTCTTACAATACCTAAACTTGAAATTCCTGGGTCTTTTATAGGGCATTCTGGGCAATAGGCTTCTGAATGAAAAGTATCATATTTTATTGCATTTCTATTATGTGCCAAGCAGGTAATTTTTAATATTTCTATAATATTCATAAGCTGGTTGTTTAATTTTAATTTGTTGCAGTTATATTTTACATTACAAAAATGACAAAATTTGTCTGATAAATGATCTTCACAAACATTGTGAAGGCAAGGCAACTTGTAAACATTTTCACTATAGTTATATAATAAATGCGGTACTTTTCTCTCTTCTATATGATGGCAATAAATACGATATTCGATTATATCAATCTCTACATCTTCTTCTAAAGGAACTATTTTTTTTTTGCATACATTGCATGTTTCATAATATCCGTCAATATAGCATTCAAAGCACGTTAAATGCCCACATTCATTATTTACCCCATTTTTTCCCCCATAACTTATCTTTTTAATGCATATGAAGCATCTCGGAATGCTAAATTTAATTTGATCTGCTATAGATTTCCCTAATTGGATTAGAGTTGTTATATGAAAGGTGTTCCTGAAATTAAATAATTTATAGTGAAACTTATCGAGCATATTAACATTTGCAGATTTTACCATATCTATAATCAAATTCGCAAGCTCTTCTTTATTATTATCGCTTATTGAAACTGGCTCAGAATAGTTATCTGCACATTGATCGCATATAAGTTGGAAATTTTCTTTGCTTACAAATGTTGCTTTACTGTTTGCATGAATTTCGCAGCTAAAATAATCTTCCACAAGTGATTTTATAAAAAAGTATCTTTCTTTTATATGAGAATTAAATTGCCTGAAGACAAGCATTCTTCTTTCAGGGCTAATCTTTTTCTTAATACTTTCAAAGTGACTTATAATATATTTTTTCATATCTTTCTCACTTAGATTTTCTGAATTTGATTCTAAAATGATTTTTTTGTTTTCTTCTTTTAATATATTCGACTCCTCAAGCATTTATATTATATTAGTACGTATATGATAATTAAAGGAAGTATAAAAGAAAATGATTTAGAAAATATAATCACAGTGAATGTTAGTAAAATATCTAAAAAAGAAATAAAAATTTACATGTGTTAATTTTTATATGCTTAGGCTTTTTGTAGATGAAAATATCAAAATATTTTCTTAACGAAAATCAATCAAGCAACTTTAAAGTTTTAAATCTACTAGCATAGCAAGGTAGTCTAATGAAATATGATTTATAAAATCTACAAATATATGTCTATTTTTAAATTTGCAAGCTAGCCCTTTAATCTTTAATGTGTAGGTTTTTTTTTTTTTCTGTAAAAGCTTTTGCTTTTGCATGGATACTTGATTAGAAATAGGGATACCAAACTTGGATTTCTAGATTTAGAAAAAAAATAGAAAAACTAATTATATTAAGGGTTATACCTTGAAGAATCCAAGAAAAGCAATAATTCTTAACTAATACTAATATCAGTTACCTAATAATATTAATTATTTTAAGTCAATTTAATTTTTATTTCCTCAAAATATATTCTATCATCAAATCACATTCCTAAATCCTAATCTAATAATTAATAATCTGAAAAACTTATTCTCTGAATAAATCAATCCAAAAATAATCCCCTCAACAGCGTTGTTTTCTATTTCAATTTCTTTATACTCTTCATTAGCTTTCATACTTTCAATCCTAAGCATATCATTCATTTTTCTATTATAAGGTCTTCCATGGAAAAATTTTCCTTGAGTCCTAAGTGTCAACTTGTAAACTTTATTTTCTTTCAATTTTACCCAATAAGCAAACATAAACTTACAAAAAATATCTTTTTCTGATAGATTATCTTCATTAATAAATTCAGCTTCATTACCTGATCTTGATACTCGATAAACATCAACTTTATCATTGCTAATAAATGCTTCTCTTTAATGATTTCATTTCCTTCATTGAAATATCAAGATACACTGAATTTTTCTTTTTCAACGTTATTTTCTTTGATTGTGTTTATAGTAATAAATCGATTCCCACAACAAAGTTTTACAAGTTTATTGTCTAAGTTTTTTTGGATTGATTTGGTAATTAATAGCCCATAAAGCAAAAATGTTTTTATTGGTATAATGCTAAACCCAGCTGGATTTTTGTATGTAATTTCAAGTACTCTGTCTGTATTTTTTTGAGGAAAATAATCTTGAGAGAGATTAAATTCAATGATATCCAAATTCTTGGATTTTAATTCAAGGTAAATGAGGGAATCAGAATATGGAAAATAAGTTATAGTATATAAGAGAATTTAAAATAAGTGAAACTTGGCAAAAACTATCTAAAAATTTTGCTTCAAAAACAAAAATGAATAAGTTAACCTGATTAAATAGCTTTATTTTAACATAGTTATATTATATATCTTATAAACACATAAAGGCTAGTTATAGAAATAATCTCGGATATATAGGATGGGTTTCTTAATAGTTAGAATCATCTTACATAATTAAATTTGAATATTTGCTCTTATACTTAAAAATAAATATTCTCTTAACAAAATACTATTTCAATAAATCTTAGCTTTAATAATAATCGACTTATTATAAGAAATATTACTTATTTAGTATTCATTTAAAAAATTACTAAAAATTTAAAAATTTGCATATAGAAAAATTATATTTTTATTGTTCTGGCAATTCTATAACATTCAAGTTTACTTTTTACTTTATCTTCGTTTTTTTAATACTTATAAAGCAAATTTGTATAAAGCATATAAATAGCATACGTGTTAAAGCTAAAAAATATGTCTTGCAATTTTTTTATTACTATATAATGCAGTGACAACTGTTAAGAAAATTAGGAATTGGCTAATTCAGATATATCACAATAGTTTATTTTCAGATTTAGAAATTATCTAGTGTTTTTAAAAGTTTTACATTAAAAATTGCTGATCTTCGCCTTAAATCTTTTTTATTATCAGAACACTCATAAAAATCAACACAAGTCAAAAATTCCTAGACTAAATTATATTCCCTAAACTCCTATCATCCTTATTCATAACAAACCTTATCATACCAGATTTTAAACCTAAAATCGTTATCATCATCTTCCATAGCTAAGCCTAAACCAAATTTTCCCATTTTATATTTCTATTTTCTAAACTAAAACTAATTCCAAACTTTAGAATTTCACCACAGATTTTCATAAAGCTCTATTAAATCCTAATTATCTTATGCCTGAATAATATAGACAATATACTTTTATCAAATCACTCTCACTGGCTTAAAACATAATAATAGTCTTACGATACAATAAAAAAACTTTAAAAATAATGGACTTAGTATACGAAACATGGTACTGTGTTTTTACAGATAAACACTACATGTTAAAGCATAATTTCACTCATGCAGTTCTTTATATAGTAAAAAATCTCATGATTTTAGCTCAAAACATACAAATGTTCTGGCATTATGATTTGCCTATACAAAATTGGGACAAATATAAAGTCTTTTGGAATACAATCAGTTTACCATCAGTGGACTTAATTGCCGCTGAGTATCAAGTGATATCGCATTTTTTCCTTGCTATGATGATTTTCATATATAGTATTTTAGCTGGACTTGCTTTAATATTAGTTCTAATATACTTTGAAAAAAGTGTTCCTCAGATTTTCACTGTGGCTATGAGGTTATTAATAACAGTTGCTTGTGAGATTTTATTTATACCAATTGCTGTGGTTTTGCTTCTTGGGGTTAAGTATTCAAATAGTAGTTTGGAGTTTCTTAGTGAATATGAAAAAGCAAATAAAACTGATGATATGAGACTTGGTAGCCTTGGTGAAGTTTTTTGCATTTTGACTCTTGTTCTTTTAGTTATATTTGGTGTGTTTTATGAAGCTTGTTCTTATGAGATAAGACATACTTATGATGGGATATTAAATGATGGGAGGATTCAAGCAAAGCCTGAAGTTGTGAATAAAACAGTGTACTTTTTTAACTGCATTTTGTATGTATTTTTCAGTACAATGAATTATGAAATTATGCTCATTTTGATGTTTTTGCTTTATTGCATTCCAAGTATATATATGGTGATTAGTCTTCATTATTACAGTCGACTTTTAAACAAAATTAGAGCTTTTGTTTGTATTGACTGTGCTTTTGTTTCTTTATTTTTTTGGATTGGTTATAGATTAGACGATGCCCAGGTCACTTTAATTCTTACACTGATTTTTCAAATTCTCTTAATTCCTATTGTAAAAGAACTCATTGATTATAAGGTAAGACAAATCAAGCCACTTTCCAAAGTTATTTACTTGAAATTTGAGGTTTTAGAACAATCTATAAGACATTATATTATAAGCGGGACTTATAAAGAAGCTTTGATTGAGAAGATGAACAGGAATTTTATCACTCATAATGAAAAATTAAACAGAATTTCTCAAGCGTATTACGCAAATGATGTTTTAGGAAACTGTTCACTTGGACTTAATAAAATATTCTCTATAAGTCACTCTGGATTGAATATTGTTACAAATTATCAAGTATTTAAATGCAAAAAAATTTTAAAAACTATATGTGAAGCCCAAAGCGAAAGTTTTAAACTATATCGTTACTTCTTAGACTTCTCTAAAATTAAATACACAGACCGGAGTTTCTGTAAGCTCTACCACAAATTTTTCATAACCATGTTAGATTCTCATCCCAATTTATCAAAGCTAAAATCCCTAATAACTGAAGTTATAAAAAATTTAAGTTTCTTAGAAAAAAGCTACAATTCTTTACTTATCCGTTTTCCTAATTCTAACGAAGTTAAACAGAACTATGGATCATTTATGCTGAATATAATCTGTGATAAAGAACGTGGAAATAGACTAATAAGTCGTGTGGAAAATTTTAGCGGCCGTAAAAAAAATACAGTTAATAACGCTTTAAAATTTGTCTCAGACCGATGCTTTTTGGTAATATCAGGAAACCCAAATACACTGGGCAAAGTACTTTTTTACAATCAAAATCTAGCTAATTATCTTGGATACTCATACGACGCTATCAAAAATTTGAACTTATCGCATTTTTTACCTAAACATCTAGCTTTTAAACATGATATGTATTTAAAAAGGTTTTTAGAAAATGCTGTAAATCACATAGCTTTCAAAAACATAGCCTTGTGCTTAGTTGACTCACAAGGATATCTTTGTGAATGTAATGCTAACTGTGAAATTATTGGACATGAAAACTCAGTTAATTTTATATGTGCAATTGACCCTCTAGGCTTTAGAAGTAGGCATTTTTGTCTTATCAATGAGTATGGTTATATTTATGGTCATAGCAAATACTTTGCAACGATGTTTTTTTCTAAATTAAGATATATAGAAGGACACTTCATTCAAGAATACTTACCTGATTTAAACATAAAAGATATACCATATGATGAAATATTATCGCAAATAGTCAAAGGCGATATTAACAATATAAAAGCATCTAAAAAAATCTATATGATCCTAAAAGAATCAAAAATCAAAAGCAGTATTATAACTTTTTTATATATAACTGAAGATGAATCTGAAGTTTGCCTCTGGGGATCAAAAGATGATTTTTATGATATGGAAAATATTAACCCTAATAACAAAATTGAGACAATTATGACTCAAGGAAATAATGAGTACAAGGAAAGTATATTGAAGAAAAAAGTTAGCATTTTTGATGAGAAAAAAGTTAGCTTTGATGGGGTTTCTGATAATGAACTTATTGATGATATATCGAGACAAAACCATCCAGAAATAAAATCTTCGCATTTGTCTATGGATGATATTGTGACTATTGCAAAAAGTACTCAAGTGTTGAAAATTGCTAAAATTGTATTATTGTTATCTGTAAATTGTATTTAGATTGTTATAATGATAATTACTAATATTATCATTTTGATTTATATTTCAAAAGAGGTTCAGCATTCGAATTCTTTAACTGCGCTTACTGATTTGGGTGATTTGGGATATTATTTGTCTCAAATTGCTTTAATAGTGAGGTCATTGGATTTAGCGAAAAAAATTAATATTCCTTCTTTTTATAATGTGACTGATCTTGAGAATATGATAAGTGATTTAAAGATTTCTCAGACAAAATTGCTTGATGATTATGATTCTTGGTCTTATTGCAGTCATTCGGAAGTTGTGAAAAAAGCTATTATTCCTTATTCGATTTATGAGAATACAGTTAAAACAAAGTATGGTAGTTTATATACCATAACTGGTTTGTTTATTGAAAAAGTAAGTCTTAAGCAGAGCGAATTTATTCTTATCAAGCAAAAAGAAAATAAAACAAACTATGAAAATGAATTATTTTTTATTATTTTTAATGCTTTTGGAAGTTCATTTGAGCATATATATCAAGCAGTTCAAGGACTTGCAACCTGTGAAATTGATAGAGTAGATGAGCTTTCAAATATGGATAACTCATTGATGTTTGCAGGTGTTGGAATCCTTTCAGTAGCTTTTACTTTTATAACTGCATATTTACTTACAATTGATGTGTATCTAAATAATCTTTGGGAAACTTTACACAAGCGTGTTATGAATGGATTTATTGAAATCAAATTACGTATAACTGAACGGTTAACTCATTACCACGACCTAGCAGAATATAGTTTAGCTGAGTCACAGCAACACTCAGCCAAGCATCAAAAAAAAGTCCATTTCCGGCATTCCCTAAGGTATCTTCTTCGTTTTTCACTACTTTTCATCTCAGCCGCAATCTTTTACATAGTCAGTGCTTTTGTATTTAATGAAAACATTCACAAATTTCTTCACTACCGACCTTTATTGGCTTCAACATTTATACAAAGAAAAATCAAAACCAATGAACTTTGCTTTTTCACCTTAGAAAACGAGTTTCAATACACAAATGCTTCAATAAACAAATTATACCCTTATTTTTCCCCAATGCAGGATATCCATAATTCGATATATAATCTAGTTGATTTGATTGAATCTACTAAGATTACTTTACGAAATCATAATATAATGAAGTTTATGTCAGCTGATGTTAAAAGATATGTATATGAAAAATATGATGGGAAGAGAGCTTTTATGAAATTAGGGTCTTTTCGTGCTTTGAGCTTTTTAATGCAAGAATCACTTTTTATTTCTATGGATAATACTATTAATGATTTTTCTGTTATTGAAGACTTTTTTAAAGAAGTTAAGGAGTATAGTGAAGTTACAAAGGCTATTGGTATGAAAGTGAATACTGATTCAAAGAGTTTTATTGATTTGCAGGTTTCGAATTTGATTTACTTTACTTCTGCGTTTTGTTTGATGTGGCTTGGATTATATCTTGGGTTTTATTTGCCATATTTATCAAGTGAAGTGAATATGACAAAGTATATTACAAAGCTTCTTATGATTATTCCGAACACATTTAATATTGGAAATAGATAATATTTGATTATTATTAATATAAGTTTTATATATTAAAGAATGGAATAAAATAATTGATTTGGAGTTTATGTGCTTAAATCAAAGTAAAAATTATATTGATTTTTTATAATTTTAATTACTTAATAAAGCTGAATTTAGCCTAATATGGCTTTATTATATATTTAAAATTTTTAGGACTCTTGTTATCTTGCTAAGCATTTTAATTTCAAAATTCAGAAATGGATAATAATACAGCATATAGCCTAAAAGCATGAAAATACAGCAAATTATATTAAAATTCAAAAGCTGTGACAAAAGGTTCTCAATTATAGTTTTTGAATCCTCATTAGACATTTTAGTTGCAATTTTCCCAATATTTGTATACTCTATAACATTTGCTACAAGTTTAGAAAATACAGAAGGATCATCTTGTTTCCCATTAAATGATATAAAAATTGATTCTTGCAATAGGTAAGCAAGTCCACGAATACTCCCGAGTAATAAAAATGTTGGATTATTAGGATCACCTTTCAAAATAATGTTTTTCAAAGTACTTGACATTATTTTTTGCAAATTACTCTTTATGATCTGGGTTTGAGAAAAACTAAGAAATTTTATTACAGAAATTAAAGCATCACCAGGAGGATTAATTGAGTTAAATTCAGGGTATATGGATAAAAGTGATAAATTTGTAGGCTTTAATTCTGTTTCTAATGTAAAAAAGCACATATGATTTGATTTTATTCTTCTTTGCAAGATTATTGATATGAGTTGAGGACGATAATATAAATTATTATGAACATTCGCTTCAAAAATAAAAGTGCTCAGGATGTAAAATATTATTACAAAGATAATCATTATTGAAAATCTCCATAAATAATGAAGTGAATGACGAAAGTTTATCGGTTTATTTTTTTTAATATTTTCGTTCTCTATTTTATCTACTGAAAAATCGTTATAATTGTGAACTAAAATAAGTCTTTCAGAAATGCAACTTTTCAGTTTTGTAAACCTAAATTTTGCTTTGTTTTTTAAATTTTCCCATAAAACATTTAAATTTTTATCTATTGTAAGCAAAAAGCACAGAATAAAAAAAAAACAGCAACTTAGAACAGCAAGACTCGCAAAAAGCAAATATTGGCTCATATCTTTAAGATTATCAATTCGGCTAAGTTCACATTTTTCTAAGTTCACCATAGCATCATATATAATATCAAAAGAATTCCCCATACTTATAAAAACAACAAAAAATAAATGGTCAGTATAGTTGTTTTTTCCTTCTTGCATTTCATTAACAATAGAATATGACTAAATAATTTTTACACTTGTCAAAAAAAGATCTAATAAATTAGGAAGGTTTGAATATCGAAGTATTGGCTTTTTCTCATAAACCCAATACGGTATAATTTTTTCTTTAATAATTCTTGATGATGGGCAATAAGACCACTCACTATATTCATCTGATAACACATTTTTTCTTTCCTTAAGTAAAGATAATAAAGTGTTAACATTATCATAAGTGTAATAAGCTGTATAATTCCCATGTATAGAAGCATCAAGGTAACGTAAAATAAAAGAAACTCCTGATACAAGATAGCCTATATCACCTAAGTTTATCATAGGCTTAAGAGAATTAGAGTGTTTTACTTCAAGGGATATATATGATAAAGATGCAATACTGGATATTATCATAACTAAAATCTGAATAGAAATTACTGAAATAAACAACACAAGTTTTGTCATGCTTAGTACAAAAACTGCTTTTTTTAAAGATTTTATTTCAACTTCAGTTATTCCTTGTAGGTCTGGCTTTAAGGAATCTATTGATTTTTCTCTATTGCATTTACTTATATAACTAGCCCCCATGAGTAATTGTGTAGTGTCATTATTTCCTTGTTCACTACTCATCAAGTTTGTTTTTGATAAAATTACTTCAGAAGCCAATTTAAAAATAGAATCAATATCGTTTTCTTTATAAAAATCCTCGAAGTTATTTTTCCAACTCAGCAACTCATCATCAGAATTTGTTAAGTACAATAATGTCATTTCTATATTCCCAATAATTTTTTTTTTTTTCAATACCCCAAACAAGTCTTTTTTATTAAAGCCATTAGCTTTTGGGCTTAAGGGGAAAATTTTATCTTCAATCATGTTGTTTTCAATATTTTCATAAACGAAGTTTGAAAAAGTTTCACCTATAATTTTGTTTGTCTCAATAACGAAATATTTCGCAAAACCTTTACTATGCCCAAGAATAACTCCATATTTATTCAATAATGCAACTTCTCTTTTTTTCGATATCAACGGATCGAATGAGCATACAAAATTTAGATTTGTCTTATAAGAAACAAGCTCACTATTGACTATTCCTTCTAATAAAAAACCTTCATGAGATAATAATGGTAGTCCTGAATTATTTATCACTTTGTGAGTAATTGTTTCTCCTATGAATTTTTTAATAGTTTTAAATGGATCATTGCAAAAATTTGGGACTATTAAGTTATCTATATAAAGTTCTTGGGCAATTTCTGGCGTTATTGATAAAAATTTGAGGAAATTATTATTACATTGTATAATTTTCCCAAAACTATCTATAGCACAAGAAACAATAAAAAAGCAACGACGCTGATGAAAACTAAAAGGATTCATATATTGTGTATCATTATACACAAAATTTAGGCTTTCAGTCAAATAGTGTTCTCCAGAAATAGGATCTCCAAGTATATTTGTCAATAAAGAACCATATAATTTTTTTATCTCACTTGCCTGAGGATAAGCTTTTATTAGAAATCTGTATTTCCGTATTAATTTATCACAATTAGTTACAGTGCTTGCTGTGAGGGATTTTAATTGTGACAGCTTTAACTTTTTGTCTTGCAACTGATAAATAAGTTTCCCAAGAGTCTCACAAAAATTTATATCTTTGGTCTTTATGCTGGAAAAATCATCGAAAAACTCTATGATTTTCATTGAGTCTGAGGATTCATTGCATTTTTTAGTCAGAAAGCATTTGCATCNATATTTTAGATTAAAAAAATAAAATATTAGGATTTTTTTATATGAATGTGCTGGAAAAATCATCGAAAAACTCTATGATTTTCATTGAGTCTGAGGATTCATTGCATTTTTTAGTCAGAAAGCATTTGCATCTATATGCTTGAAATCTTGTTAGTATATTTAATTGAAATAATGGGATTTTTGTTATTAGATTAAGTGCAAGCATTGGATTTTCTAATATTTCATCAGCATAATATGCTTGGATTATGCAATTCATTGGGTCTTTGCTGTATTTATAATTTTTATACATTTGCTCTAAAAGATAGGGATTGTTTTTTTTTATAAGATCAAGTCTTATTGATAGCTCATAATTGTCAAAACTATGATGAATTGAAACTTCTCTTGGCATAATTATGCTTGTTCTAAAATGCATCAAACTATACGTTATTGGAAAAGCAAGTAATTGGGCAAATAGACTTAATAATATAATTATTTCTGAATTATTCAAGTAAAATCCTATCAAGAATATTAAACTCAGTAATGCACAGTCTAAATGAGCAAATATTTTGATGAAATTAATTTCATATGAATAAAAAGGTAATTTGTACAATGCATAAGCACAGCATATACTATATAAAATTGCTTCAGAAATCAGGAACACCTGATAATGCGCTTGTTTGAAATTCACATGCATAAAGCAATTAATAAAGTATACAACTTTGCTTAATATACAACTTTTAGCTGTAATTTTTCTATTTGTATTGTTTTCTGATAAAAAATGCTTTGGTGAATATGAACATACTTCATAGAAAAAAGTCAAAACAAGCAGAATTGATAGAATTATTACAGGAAGAATTTTTCCAATAATTCCATAGTTGAATTCATCAGATGAAAAGCCACTAGAATATTCTTTTACATGCATTAAAGTTGATGATGAATACTTGAAAACAACTAAAAAAAATATGCTAGTTGGAATAAATGAAAGCTCGCATATAAAAATTAGTAACGCTTTTAGTAAGAACAATATAATTTGAGAAGTTTTTTTCTTGTAATAGTTAAGAATAAAAATAAAAACCAAGCATAAAAGTCCTGTTGTAGTTACAATAGTTTCAAAAAAGAAAAACTCACGAGCCAAATCGAATTTCATTGATATAGTATCAAATGAAGCAATGCTAATTGAATTCCAAAAAAGTTCGTAGTCCTTCCAATTTTTCACCTTCAAACCAAAGAACCACAAAAATTGAATATTTTGTGCTAGTATTACAAGATTACGAGACACTTGAATTAAGATCCACCTTAATCTATTACATTCTAAAATGTCTTCTGATGGGTATAAGGTCAACCAAATCAGGTCTAAGGATTCCATTTATATAATTAGTCTGTAAGGCCATTATATGTTGACTGCTTTGAAATTCTTTTAAAGTCTTAATAGTAAATAATATTATTCAACAAAGGGAAATAAGTTGAAGACATAATTTATTATCATTTGATTTCTTATTGGGATTGCATCCATTATTTACAGGAATTCTAATTTCATATTATAATTATATTTATTATGGTTTATAAAATTTAACTCTAGATGATTATAAAAATTCCTATCAAATTACAGGATAAAGATTTTAATAAAAACAAATAACTAAATCTTATAGTAAAAACTTGAACTTTTCGAATGATTTTTGAGTCTCTTCATAAATTTAAGGTCATATAATTATTCTCAGTTTTTAACTAATCTAAGAATAAATTTGTGTAAAATTTTACTACGTCACAGAAATATTGACTTTTATTAATCAGGAAATCAAGATAAAGAATATTAATTCAATTACTGAAGTAAAAGTATTTTGGTGAATGCCTAAACCTATAAAAAATTCAAATCCGATTGTCTAAGTGCTGATTTGCATAAATCTTAGTAACTGACGCCTAAATTAGCTATAGAAGAAATTTTAAAAGACTAAAATAGTGAGAAAATTTCAATCAAGCCAGAATTAGAAGGAAAAAAATCATGGACAAGAAAAATCGTAAAACAAAGTGCAAGGGTTGGAACACAATTCTCAAATACTAAATAATTATACATAATTTTACTGAAGGCAAGCACGTAAAATTTTATGTCATTTTTTTTTAGAATTTTTTTCCAAATGGCAAATGAACTGGTGAACTTAAAAAACATATCGAAGAACATAGAAAATTCCAAATTGATTTTTTTAATGTTGTGATGCAAATGAAAATATTAAAATAGTTCGTGAGAAAAAAAATATCCTATGCTTATCGATTGTGAAAAAATAATTACAACAAAAAAGGCTAAAGAATTATTTTAGCATAAAAAGATTGGAATTCTAGATACCTCAGATGCGGGAAAATATGCAAATGGAAGAAAAAATAAAACTCATTTGAAGATAGCAAAAAGTCAACCAATATGATTAAAATCAGTTTTAATATGCTTTTTATATAATTTCTATTGATTATTTAAACAAATAGATGCAATATAAAAAGGTTAAAAAATAATATAATCATTCTTGAAAGCATAATGATATATATATAATTATTATTTGCATAAGCATCATCATAATAATTTCATAAATTTCCTTATTTCATTCTTATAAATGGGCTGTTGCGGGAATAAGCAGGCAGCAAGCCATGAGATAGAATCTGAAATAAGGCGCTTGGGAGAGGATAAATCTAAGTTACTAATGGAACAAGATTCTTTTAAAGATGCTGAAATCCTTTACAATTTATCAGAGGAAGAAATTGCATTTATGTGTAAAAGACTAACAACAAGCCTAATCAATTTACAAAATGAAGAGACTCATCTTGAATCCTTAACATCATTAGCAAACGAGATAACAAAGCAAAACCAAGATTTAGATGAGCAAATCCAACAAAGCGAAACAGAATATCACATGCTTCAAAGTACAATTACTAATAAAAAGCAGGAGCTTTTAGACAATACCGAAGAACTTAGCCATTTATTTCACGAATCATCATCGTTTTCTATAGAATTCAACAAAAAAACTGAAGAAATCAGTGAACTTAGCCTGGCTGCATCAGAAGCTGGATATATACAAGATAAAATCCAAGGGTTAAAAGAAAAAATTGACATACTAACTGAGACAAACAATAAAATCGACAAGAACTCTATAGAAATCCAATGTCTAGAAGATGATATTGAAGACTTAAAACCAAAGATTAAACAACAGAATTCGAAACATCAAATTTTATCACTTTTAGACGATGAAATTAATTATTTACAAGCCCAGTTGAAACTTTCTGCAATTTCAGCTTCAGAAATCAAGTACTTTAAAGATATAGAAAAAACTAGAAATGATTTAGATCAGAAGGTAAATGGACTTGATTTGAGACTTGAGGAAATTAATCAATTTGATGTTGATGAATTGNGAATTTTGGGGTAAAAATGGGAAAGGTTTTTTGAAGAATTTTTGAGGAAATTAATCAATTTGATGTTGATGAATTGATAAAAACAAAAGAATCACTGTTAATGGTGAAAATGACTTTGAAACAAGATTTAAAGGATCATATGCCTGATGGCAGTAAAAAGATCGTAAAAAAGAATAAGTTGGAATCGAGAAAAAGCAGGCTCAATGTGGATATAAATAGGAAGACTGTAAATTTTGATTCAATATACGAGAAAGTATGCATAAAATTGCAGAAAAAACAAACAGAGAAAATCAATTTGGAAGCACAGCTAATAGAATTCCAAGAAATTATACAGGAAATCGAAATGAAGTAGATTTATTATTGCATTTTTGACAGATTATTATAAGAAAGCAACTTTTTACATAATCTTATAATAAACCATCTTTCAATTGCAAACTATTACAAATATAAATCTATTCTGTATATATACACAATTTAATCATAAAAATCCCAAAAATAGCATATATAAAATATATCATAAAACAACTATAAGCATTTATTTCTCATTGAATTCTTAAGATAATCAAACTTTATAAGCTAGCATTTCTCACTCTATATAAAAACACAAAATATAAACTTTTACTATGCATTAATAATATGAAAAAAATAAGCTCAATACCTTTATCTCATGATGCTATCAAACAATTCCAACTATCCCCAACAGAGTCAATTGAGAAATCCTATGTCATCTCAGTACTTAGCATCCTGTAATTTTTATGCAGTCTGAATTCTAAGGATTTTACCAATGCTATAAGAGAAATTTCTAGTGAATCAGACTCACTGATTGATGATTTAAACAAACTAACTATACAAGAAATATCTTTAGAATACTTTTTATCAAAGCATTTCTTTCTAAGTTCATGTGATTTTTGCTACAAACTAAGCCGACTAATCCCTTCTTTAGCTTATATACAAGTAACCTCAGAAGACATTGAATCAAATCCAAACATTTCTTATATGCAAATCCCTTCAACTGCAGATTTAGTGTTTTTTGTTTTCCCTGATCAACTTTTATATAAAAATATAGACAATTTCCAATTTGCATCTCAGAGACTTGACACTGACCATGAGCTTTTTGGTGTGGTTTTTAAGAAAAAAAACTATTTTATCGGGTTATATTTCACATTTAAAGGTTGGGTGTTCTGCAAAAACTCTGGAAAACTCGTTTTTACAAATTGGGCCGAAGGATGTGCTGCAGCTTATGAGATGGGAATGAGTATGCATATTATGTTTTATGTAAGAAATGTTGTATCGTTGAAAGAACCTGAGAATATGAACGAGGTTATGAATGTTATGCAGGAATTCTCAGAATTTTATAAGGAAATACCTAGAAATCGAGTTTATTTTAATAATTAGATTTTGGAGAATTTAAGGGAAAAATTGTGTGGATATAGGGGAGATGATTAAGTAAATGAGGAATTTTATGTAAGATAATAAGATTATGCTAGGGAGGATATGAGGAATAATGCAATTAGAGTAAAAAATGTTTAGAAATAATAATATAAGGAAGATTATAGGAATATAGGATTAAGGAAAATATAATAATTGAGATGTAAATCATATATAGGCAAGTTATGAAGAGAGATTATAATGAAATATAATTGTGAATGTCGATAATTTATGAAGTTTAGGGTATAAAAAAATATGGGCTTGAAGACAAGATGATTTCAATAAGAATTTTATGTTGTAAGTAACTGATGATACTAATATCCAAAAATTCTTAATAATAATTAATAATAGCAAAATGATTACACTGTATATTTAAACTATATAAAACATTTTACCAAGTTTAGAAATAAAATAATATATCTTATTATGTTTAAAGTACTTTTATAAAGAATCCTATCTTTTTCTCATGCTAAATTAAAATAATAAAATAAAACTTCATATTCTGTTTACTTATATTTTTACAAATCTTCTAATAATAGCTCATGCGAATTTTTATCATCATTTAAATTTTCATGCAAAATATTTTAAAATTCTCCCTTTCCATAAAATTCCATATTACCTAAAAACATGAGCAGCCTAAGCCCATCTAACCATATTTGATAACACTATATTATAAAATTACTAACTTGTAAATGGAAGGCTACTTACAGAAATGGACAAACTACGTGTTTGGCTGGCAAAAAAGATATTTTGTTTTATCAGAAGGGATTCTAATATATAGCGAGGAAAAACAAGAATCTCCTTTAGGAACAATCCATTTAGATATCTCACAAATATTTAAACATCCCAAAAACGCTAAGCGCTTTTATATCGATACTGGACTTGTGCATATTCATCTTAAAGCTAAATCAGAGTCAGATGCTAATTTATGGTTTAATACACTAGAGGCTCACAAATGTATAACAAATAGTTACTCACAGAAAAATGAAGTTATTAATCTGATCTCGGAAAAAATTGCTGAAATTAATAGCATCCATGCTCAAATTTTAGCGGAAGCTGATATTATTCCTATAAACATTATAAGGACTACTCCTGGCTTGGAAAGAGCCATTTCCTTGTGTGAAGAAATGAAAGATATGGCTTCAGAAACTTTAGGTTATATTGAAATGCAAGAAAACTATTTTATCCAACCAGAAGAGATTTCATTCACACCTTTAAAACAAAATAATAAAATCGAAGTATTATGCGATGATACTGATACATTTGTTGATGCACTAAGCCAAATTTCTGATATAGAAGATAATGGACCTGCTGATGTGCCTTACAGAAAAAGTTTGCCATATTTGCGTGATCCAAACCAGAAAATCCACATTTGGAAAATCATAAAAGACTCAATAGGTCTTGAACTAAGCCGTATAGCCGTACCTGTATATTTTAATGAGCCTCTAAGTTTTCTTCAACGATTCAGTGAGGACCTATCTTATAATTCCATAATCCTCAACGCGTCAACTTGTGACGATTCTACCTTACGCTTAGCATATATAGCAACATTTATCGTAAGTACATATGCAAGTAGTGATTGTCGTACAATGAAACCTTTTAACCCACTCTTAGGAGAAACTTTTGAGCTTTGTCGAGATGGTTTTAGGCTTATAACAGAACAAGTAAGCCATCATCCACCTATATCAGCTTTATATTGTGAGCATCCAGCTTATATATTCTCAGCAAGTACTGAAGTTAAGACAAGTTTTGGAGGAACTCATTTAAATGTTCATCCTGAAGGGAAAAACCATTTATTTCTTAAAGCTTTTGGCGATCATTATGTATGGGAAAAACCATTTACTAATGTCCATAATATTATTATTGGGAAAATTTATGTGGACCATTTTGGTACAGTTGAAATTTTAAATGAAAATAATGGAGAAAAAGCGGTTGTTGAGTTTAAAAAACGAGGGTGGTTCAGCAGTTCCATTAATGAAGTTGAAGGGATAGTTTATGATAGATATGGGAAGGAAGTGTGGAGAATTGAAGGGAGATGGAATAAAGGGATGAATATTATAAACACAACAACTCGTAATGAAATTCAAGCTTGGGAGGTTTACCAATTTCCAGAAAATTACGATTTCAACTATTTTTTCAGTGATTTTGCTTTACAATTAAACCTGCCTGCGCATTATTTTCATGGTCTGCCAACAACAGATTCAAGATATCGACCAGATCAAAGATGCTTGGAAAATGGGGATATAAAAACAGCGACGAATGAGAAGTTTAGACTTGAAGAAAAACAAAGGGCTGCTAGAAAAATTATGGAGAAAAACAATGAGCATCATGTTCCTAAATGGTTTAAGTTTGATGGTGATGAGTGGAAGTACCTAGGAGGTTATTGGGAATGTAGAGAAAAAGATAAATTTGTTGATCTTCCTGATATTTATTAGTAATAGAAATATTGATTATAGAATGTGTTAGATAGTTATTCAGGGGTTTTATCATCAGATATATTTATTTGAGGGAGATCTAAAGGAAGTTCTATTTGGCTTTCTTGGGCTAATTCTTCGGTTATTTTTTCGATTTTCTCAAGGAGCTCTTGCAGGCTGACTGTTGTTGTAGCTAAAATTGTTGGTTCTTGCGAGTTTTTCACTGCAAGACAGAGAGTGAGTAAGCATAACCAAACCACTGTTTTCATTTTATATTTTTAACGGATTTAGATTTTAGAAAATATGAGGTTTCAAGTTGAATTTAGGTGAGTTTATGGTGTATTGATGTGAATGTATGAGGATTTTGATATGTCATATGATGGATTTTATATTTTTGCTTAGGCTGTAGAGACTTTTGATGAAAGTTGTAAGAGGTGGGGGAATAGTAAAGCTTGTTGAAATCTTACTATTCATATCAAAAATGCAACATTATATAATATTAATCTTAATGGTTTTATTTTCTATGAAAATTTACAATATTTNGAATTAAGTTAAAAATGCTTTAATGGTTTTATTTTCTATGAAAATTTACAATATTTCTAAGACATCCTTTCGTTCAGAATATTNACTATTCATATCAAAAATGCAACATTATATAATATTAATCTTAATGGTTTTATTTTCTATGAAAATTTACAATATTTCTAAGACATCCTTTCGTTCAGAATATTTCGAAAAGAAATAAAAAGTTTTAAATAATATAGGATGATTATTACTAATCTTTATTAATAGCATATCCAACCTTAGTTATGGAAAAAACTTGACTTTGTGCTCTTTGGGTGCAGCTTCAAAGTACTTTCAAGAAGACTTCCTTTCATTTCTGAAGTGGCTCTTTCAGAATTAAGCCCAGTACTAAGTTCATCTTCATAATAAGCTTCAAGAGAATCATTAGTAACAAGCTCTTTAAGTTTTTCTATCTGATTTTCATACCTTTCTCTTAAATTACTCAGTTCATTTTCTAGTTTTTCTTCAAGGCTGATACTCATAGATGCTATATAATCTTTATTACCAGCACTGCTTCGGATGTTTCTCTTGTTTATCTGTTTTAAGAACCCTTTAATGATTTCTTCATAGTTTTGTCTGCACCTTTCCATTTCAGCTAAATGAATTCCAATAAAATCATCAAGTATAATTAAATTTGACCTGTTATTCATCTCCTTCAACAAATAATCAATATCCTTCTTAGTCTTATGCAATTTCCTCTCATGTTGTTCATGTAATGTTTGCAACTTTATCATATGCTCAGTTTTTATACTAGAAATCGTTTTATTAAGCTGATAAATTTCTTTTTCCGCTTCAATAAGCCTATTTTTCAATAAATTGGTTTCACTCTCTGAGGCTTTGATTTTGTTTTCAAGTGTTTTAATATACTCTTCTTTTTCTTTTATCCTAAAATCTTCGTGTGAACTTGTTTTATGTAAAGTGTCTTTAGAAAAACCTTCTGTGTATTTATTATGCAATTTTACAAAAGAATTACTGGGATTGATCCATTTATTAGGAATATCTTCTTGAAGACAGTTCGGAATTTGTTTAGGCCTGTCTGTTGATAATTGGCGCGGAGAGTTTTCTAGACCCATAATCTTTTTGATAGCTTTTAATGGTATCCAAGAGTTAGGAGTGCTTAATTTATCTTCTATGTCGTTTTCCATATTTAATATAATAACTTTTTTAGATAAGAAAGTATGTACTAGAATAATGGCTTAGGAATTCTAGTAAAGGTCCCGCGAATGATGGATTTTTGAAATATCGAAATGATAAAATTGTCAAAAAGGATGAATAATTGACGGTTTTAGAAGGATTATTAAGGGGAAAAGATATGAGATGCTTATGATGAAGATTGCTGGAAGTTGGGAGATTGTATAGGGAATATTTTTGATGGTTTTTGAATTTTTATAAAAATGATGCATAAATTATTTACTCAAAAAAAGTTTTACAAGCGTCCAGTATCATATCAATTAAATTGGCGTTTTCTATCATTTCAATATGTGCAGCTCTACCGATAGCCCTATCGAAACTCGCTCCTTTAAATTTAAAATTAGCATCAATCCGGATTAATGAGCTGCTCTGAATTTTCCGAAGAATATTCACAGCCATTTTCCCTAAAACATCCCCATTCGAGCTTTTCCAGGCTTTTGCTCCAACTTCAACTCTAGTACTATCAAAAGGAGCATATTTATCTTGTAATGAACTTACAAAAGCGACATTCTTAAAAAATTCAATACCATTACTATTGCTTAACTGATACAAATAAGTTTGGAAAATGTCTTTCTCATCTTTCATCGACAACTGTTTCATACTAATCGTTTTTTTTAGCTTCCTTAAAACCCATATTCCAGCATCAACAAGATATGAAGAATTAGCCAAAGTCCCAAGATGAGGTGAAGAGAGGGTAATGAAAAACCCAAACTTATCATAAAACTGATCAAGTAATGGTAAGGCAGCTCTTATAATAATTCCTCCAAGGGAGTATCCAATAAAAGAAATTTTATTGAGTTTATCATTAGAAAAGTATTCACTAGCAAACACATTTACTTCTTTAGCGAACCTTTTACCCATTTTTCGTATATCCCCATTAGTTTTACCTTCATTAGAATAAGCACAAACTACAGTTAAACTTTTATTGAATACAGATAAATGACTTCGGATTTTCCTCATATCCATAGCACTACCTCCAAACCCATGAACCAAAAATACTACATGACCTGATTTTTCAATTTTTTCTATAGCTTTTATCCACCCATTATTAGCTTTATCGCATATAAAGTTTTTTGATTTAGATAAAGAGTCTATTAGTAGCAATGGCAACTCATCAGATCCAGGAAAATAATTAGTCTGGATTACCATCGGCACTGTGCAAAAGGATTCAAAAATACAAGCTTTATGGGCTAATGTCAGAGATTCATGCCTAGAGTGGCTTTGGCTTAAATAAGAATCTTCATAATAGTCAACATAACGATTTCTGTATATAATATTCTGATCCCATAAATTACTGATCGCCAAATTAAAACTGTTTAAAAGATGCTTGAAAAAAGTTTGACTTGCATTTTGAAGGAGATTTACAAAAGTAGGTAAAAAGCACTTAAGGGTTTCTGATATATCGAAAAGCTCAGAAAAAATTATTTCTGTAGCTTCAATTTTAGATAATACTAACTCTGAAGTAGGTTTAATTTGTTGGGCTTTATAGAATTTAGCTAGTCGTATTGAGTAGTCAGGCATTGTGTTTGTAAGGTCTTGACAAGGTAAGTTAGCAGTGCATCTTAAACAAAGTTCTCTGATTTTTTCATAAGCAAATTGTATATTAACTACAAGCTTTTCATAAATATCCAGAAACTCCTTATTCGGCACATCATTTTGCTTTGAAAACAGCACTTCTCCAGCATCATCGTAATTTTTTCTTTTCTTAGCTTGTTTCTTACCGCTTGTAGTCAGTCGAATAAGTTCTTCATCAACATTAGAGCATCGGTATTTGAACTCTGTGACAAAAACATAAAAGCAGCAGTGGAGTTCAAAGTAATTCTCGTTCCTAAAAAAAATAGGACTAAAAGCACTCATCCCTGAAAGAGGAGAAAAAATTGTCATTTCAGCTCGACCTTTTATTGTAAACAGATCAGTATTTTCTTCGATAATTTTTAATATATCTTCTTCTGCTCTTATAAACAAAGGAGCATAAAGTAATTCACATGTACAATAAAGGTCAGATTTGTTATGATTTGGGAGTATTTCGATTTCTGTATGAAAAGTGCATATTTCGTTGATATCAACAGTTTCGTCAAAGTGTCTTAGATAGAGGGCTGAGGTTCTGAAGGAATTTTGGGAGATTTTTCCTGGGAAGAGTTTTTGTTCTGAGATTGAGTCTTGAAGGTGGATTAATTTGTAGGGAAACGCCGGGAGTTTTTCTTTGTTAGTGAGAGAATGGATTTGGAATTGGAGGATGTAAAGGCCTTGATGGAGGAGGTCGATTGCCCTTAAGCTGCCTATATGTAAGACTATTTCGATATTAGCTTTTACAGACATATTATGATAAAAATATTGAATTGAGGTTTTTTCTAGTTTTTGTAAGGATCAATTAGATTTAATGGGTAGAGTTATGAAAAATCAGGAATATAATATTTTAGGGTAAAATATACTAATAGGAGGAAATTTTATATATAGTGCACTAATTAAAAATAACAAAACATTATTAAAAAATAATACAGTTTTGCTATCGTTGCAAGATATTTTTTGTAAGTGAAATTAATGATTGATATCATAACTAAAATAATTCATAATAAATTTTATCAATCTTTCGAAAGTTTCTTATTAAAATTTGCTAGGAAATTAAAAAAACTTTTGTTGTGCGACCAGAAGAAATATTCTCAAATCGAGAAACTATTAACAACGCTGAAGCAATTTCTTGGTTCACAAGACATAAATTGATTCACAATAGAGTGAAATATGATCGTGCCATTTTTTTTAAGCGATTTGAAGAAAGATTCTATTGACGGAATCTGCTGGAGATACTCGAATTGCAATGCTAAGAAATCAATTATAAATAAATCAATCTTCTTCAATTTAAAATTAGAATAAATTAATATAATATTGCTGATTTATTTCTGATCCAGGGAACTTCACAGAAAAATGTTGAGAATAAAATGGAAATTGATGACAATTGTGTATAGGAACTATTCAATATGCTTAGAGAAATATTATTAGAGTAATTGAAAAGAATGATCAAATGATAGGAGGGTTAGATACGATTTTTGAGTTGATTATGGTTGGAATTGATGAGGCCTATTTCTTTTTCAGAAAATATTATCAAGACAGACACAATAAAGAATCATGGATATTTGGTGGTATTGAAGACACCCAAGAAAAAATTCTCCTGCATTTATTCCTGATAGCTATATTAAAAAATTGCTGAAGCATTATCAATATTTACTGCAATCTCTTGTTTTACATTATTCACAATATGATATCTAGCATTATATCCACAGAAATAATCCCTACCAAAATCATTTAAATTATATTTAATTATCCACTTAATGATTATATCAATAATCTATTAATCATATCAAACGCATAAAAATACTACATCCTTAAATACAAAAATAATAAGTCCACAAATAAAACTCTGAATCCTACAAGTCTGAATAATAATTCCCCAAATATCACCTTTACCTCTAATCTAATACTCCATCTTAAAACCCACTTGCTTTGTTTATCAAGCCTATAGATCTTATCTTATAAATTAGCGTTATGAAAATTCAATTACTAAAAACAGAAGGAAACTGGATAGAATCTTGCCTAGGTTGCTACATATTAGTAAACAACAATCTAATAGATGTGATAACTCCACTAAATTCAATCCATGATACAAACATATTCGAAATCCCTTCAAATGGTTTACTAAGAATGATCCTTAAAGATATGGGTAACACTGAAGGCTATGTGGCTAGTCTTTCATTACAAATATCTTCATTACCCTCCTTATCAGGTCGCTGGCTTCCACTCTTTAACAACTTATCAAATGATTTTTTACCTAATATCATTGAAAATATTAAGTCTCCAAGGATAATACTTTTACTATATTCTGATGTGTCTGATGATGAAATCTTCTTAACTAATATTGAAGTCCAAAGGGAGAATTTATCTGAAATCGTCTTATCTTCTGAGATTTCTCTGACTAAAGAAAATGACCAAGAGCTTATAACAACTTCACACTTCAATATGCTTTTAGACTCTATAGATCAGAAAAAGCATCAAGATACAGTTGAAGTCTTAACGAAAGAGCTAGAGAGTTATCAGGAATTGCTTTTAAGGGAGAAGGAGGCTAATAAATCTTTAAGAGAAAAAATTGACAATTTACTGGAATCACTTAAAAATCAGGGACAAAGGTCGTCAATGCGTGAAAACTCTTTGATTCAGTTGATTTCTGATAAAGAAAAAGAAATTTGTACGATACTTGAGATGAATAGAAGTCTCAAACAAAACAATAGGAAACTGGAAATGGATAACAATAATTTGTTGGAGCAATGCGAAAGGCTTAATTTTACGCTTGAAAGCATGCAAGGCATAGAAAAACAATGCAAACAGTACCAACAACAGCTAAAAAACGCAGAGATTAATTCAGAAAAATTAGTCAATACTGTTATGGAATTGTCAAAGGTAGCTTGTATTGAGTATTTTGATATAGAGAATATTTTGCAAAGTGAAGAATCTGATAGGGATTTAAAGAATTTAGTTGAAGATCAAGAGGATAAAATAATTAATAAAGAAAGTGATGCAAGTCCACTGATAATAGATAAAGATAATAATAAAGAAAAAGGGTTTTTGGCTTTAGTCGAAGAACAAGTAACCGAGTTTATAGAAAATATTATTGGAAAAGTTGTAGAAATTGAGAAAATGATTAAGATAGATGAGTTCACAGTTAAAATCAATGAGATTGATGTTGAGTTCGCTGTGGCAAGAGAGGGTGTGTGGATTAGGAGTGGGCAAAAGTTGGTGAATCATGAAGAGTATTGGCAGAGACAAAAGAAAACTAAGTCTGAAATCACACTTCTAAGTGGTAATTCAGTATATTCTGTTGACTATAATTTTGAAAATGTAAATAAAAAGAACATGCAAAGGATATCAAATAAAAAATTAATATTAAAACCACTAAACACCCTGAACAAATACAAAACTGCATTGACTAAGCCTTTGATAAAAGATATAAAATCTATTGATATTAAAAAAACTCATAAATAGGGTATGCAATTAAAACTAATCCTCCACTAATAGCAAACATAATTTGTATAATAAATATCCCTAAGCCTAAATTGATATAAAAACTCTTATCAATCTTTTATAAAACTTCATAAGTAAAGTCAAAAACTAAACTTGCAAATCCAAAATTTTTATCATTAAACTAATTGCCCTATATTAAGATTATTATGCTTAATATTTTATGAGTTTTAAAGAAAACATAAGATTTTATATATTGAATTATATCTTTTGTAGGAAGGTAAGATTGGCTATTTTCCATGAGTTTATCCTATGATTAATCAAGTCTGAACTTTTAATTTCCAATGATGTAAAAAGAATCATACAAAAATAATCAAAAATTAGATGCATACATTACAAAAGATCCCATGATTATTTCTTCTAAACAATATCAATTTATAGTTTTCATAGCCCACATCATCCTAATTTTTCCTCCAAAAAAATCCATTTATGACAAACTCTCTTGAACATATCAAAAGCTTCTGTCTTATTCAAATAGCTGGATATAAAAAATGAGTAGGATTTCTCATAAACAAGTTCCTAGGATTAGTTCTGCACCTCCAGATGAAGGAGAACCAGACCTAAAATACAATCCTTCATTTAACTTAAACGCGGCAGAGTTCAGACCGGGCATCCCTTTATATCCAAAGCCTAATGCTATACAAAAACCAATGGGCAAAGGAGAACTTAGGGCAAACGCCTCTTCATACGAACCAGCCAAACCAAAGCCCTTATCTTTTGATGTCCCAAGCTTTGAGTTCAAATCAAGTGCTTTAGAATTTGTTCCATTAACTTTTCCTAGCCCAGGGTTGTCTGAAAACACTCCAACATTTGTGCCTAGTTCAATAAGTACATTAAATGAGCCTATTAAGAATCTTTCTCAAGTTGAAGACTTTATTATGGAGCCAATTAAGCCTGAAGCTCAGAAATCTGAAGAACAGACACCCACAGAAATTTTTGAATCTGAAGTACTTAAAGATCAAGAAAAGGTTTTAGAAGAAGCTAAGGTTGAAGAAATAAAAGAGGAAAATGAAGATAGATATGAAAATGTTAGGAAAAATGAGTTGAGTGAGGTACAGGAAGTTAATGAAGTTTTGATTGAAGCTTTGCCGGAGGAATCAGAAAAAAATTACAAAATATTGGATGCGTATGATGACAAATTTAAGGAGGAGTATGAGGAAGAAGAGGATGAAAAGGAAGAAATTCTTGATGTAGTAGCAGAGGAATCAAAGAAAAGAGTATATGATTTAGAAGATATAAAACACTTGAAGTTAATGTTTTTTAAAGACCCTAACTTTTTAATTGTCCCGCCACTAATAATTGAGATGAAAGAACGAGTTGTAGAAGTAATAAAAACTTTCCGAGGGGGAAAGCGTCAAGGCGAAGAAAAAAAAATAAAAGAAACAGTCTGCAGAATAACTTGGCGCAAAGCTAAAACAGCTGAAGAACAAAAAATCAGTGACAGAGCCAAAGAATATGTACGTAGATTCACAGTAACAGTAGCTGAACAAGAAGCTATAAAGAAAAAAGTGCGTGTTACCCTAAACAAACTATCACCAAACAACCAAGAAAAACTCAGTAACGAAATCCTAGAAACATGCAAAAAATCCCATGATTATCTTAAATTAGTAGTTTCAGGTATATTTGAAAAAGCATGGTCAGAAACCAAATATACACAAATGTACTCAAGTATCTGCAAATTCCTTAAATCCAATTTTGAAGATTACAAATATCCAGACATAGACTCTATAGGATTTCTAAAATCAAAAAACTATTTCAAATATGAACTTTTGTATATGTGTGAAGAAACGTTTAAAAAAAACCCTGAGGAAAATGATTTAGCAACTCTTACTGAGCATAAAAAACAAGAAGTTTTGGATAAACTTAAAAAAAAAACTTTGGGCAATGTTAGGTTTATAGGAGAACTTTATAATGTAAATTTAATTACAGCAAATATTATTCTTGAGTGTATTACAGGGTTATTAGATTTATTTGAAAAAGATATTAATGAAGATAAACTTGAAGGAGCTTGTGTGCTTTTGCTTACTGGAGCTGGTAGTTTAGAAAGGCCAAAGTTGAAATCAGCGACTGATACAATATATTTGAGGCTTAAGAGGATATTGGAGAATTTTAATATTTCTACAAAGAATAGGTTCAAGATTATTGACTTGCAAGAATATAGAGAAAGTGGATGGAAAACCCTTGCAAAAGAGGAGTTGAAGAAAGTGGAGGAAATCCATGCAGATTTTCATAATGAACAGAATGAGATTCTCAAGAGACATGGATATAATAATTAGATAAGAAGAATATATTAGAGAATGGTTGTTGAACTTATTGAGAAATTGCATTGATAAATAAAATTTGAATGAAATTTGGATTTAGTAATGCAGGCTCACTTTCAAAAGGTAAAAGTATCATATAAATTCTGATAGAGTCAAATCTAAAATTATGACACCAGTGTTTTTTGCTGATTTTTCAGGTTGGGATGGGTAACTCCCAAAATATTACTTTTTATTACTGGTGTTGCAAAACCTAAGGGCAAAGAAATATAATTTCTTATCAATTGAATAAAATCCTTGTATACACGAAAAAAGGCCTAAGCGAATTTATTTGAATTCCTCTCTCAGCTTATGAGATTTAAAAAATTTATCTGAAATTAAAGGATATCTTTGAACAGTCCTTACAAGCATCTCGAGTAAAATGTAAATTCCCTGCTATTAACACATAATATATTTTTCGGTATATTTCACTTCTAGAATAAATCTTTGGTATTTTGACAATAAAATCAGCTTAGATAAGAAGGAAAAGCATCTTAAAGTATTAAGATTAAGATAAAAGTTAGATATTCAAATTATCGAAAAGTTCAAAGAGATTATCTAACTAATAATCTCCAAAAAGGGGGCTATATACATATGGATACTAACTTCTATGATCTCTCAATCCTCCTTGGGTACTCAAATGTAGAAAAAATCATTGCAAAAGAGAATATAAAAAATGTTGACTTTTTCTCATCATCCCTTTCTCCATTCGCCAAATCTTTACCTGTACTTTTCTTACAACTAGAAAAAATTAAAAGTGAAATTCGAAAAACTATCCATCCATCTATTTATCTTTTACAACTTATGAAATCAGAATCTTATAAAAGTGGCCAGTGTTTGATATGTGATAGACAATTTTCTCAAGTTAAAAACCATTACAGGTCAATTCATTGTCTAACTTTAACTGAAGTTGAAGCTTTTTACTCTATAGTCGGAGATTTTTCTATGTTTTTTATACCAATTGAGCTTAAACAGCCTGAAAACCCAACAACTATTGGGAAAATTAAAGAACAAATTGAAAAGTTTAAAAGTGTTCCTGTTGAAAAAAAACAAGATCCTAATGATGAAAATACTCACGGTTTCTATGTTGTAAAAAATAACACTACAAATGCTACTATTTTTATATGTATTGATTGTGGTTTAATGATGGAAAATAATCAAAAAGTAAAGCATAGAAAATATCATTCAAAAAATAAGGTAAACGAGGGTAAAAAAATTGACTGTAAAGAATGAATTAAGTTTAAAATAGAAAATCGTTTTTAGAGATAATAAATATTGTTTATTTTTTTGATTGATATAGATATTATTTAAATGAAATTTCCTTACGGTGGAATTGTAAATTATATAATTTGTGAATTTATATAGAAAATTAGTGGCAATACTAAAAAAGAAATTGTGATTGGGTTTAAGATATTAAATATTAGTTTGCACAAAACTAGGATTTTTTTTAATATATATGAAGTAAGAAACAGGCATTAATTTTTTAATATATATTCTATCATAAAGTATATGAAAATTTTATGATCACTAATTAAAATTAAAAGTTTAATAAGTAATCAAGTTAAGCTAGTAAATTATTATTATCACCATAAAGATTGATCTCTAATAATTTAGGAGATTTTTGAGAATAGCTTTAGAATGCTCTATGAGCCAAAATCTCACATGATTATTTTTTAATTTATTTATACTTAACACTTACTAAAATCATATGCTAAGCTATTAATTATTTAATTTTAATACATCGAATATGCAAGTATGAATTTCCGGTTTTGAAAATAAATGACAATGCTTATATGCATTTTTATAATAACTGCGCTTGATTTTGTAAACATTTGATTATTAATTTGATATTTAAATATTTTTTATATGCAAGTTTCTATAGCAAACAATAAAATGATTTTCAATTTTAAATAAACTTTTGCATATAATTTTATACTTATAAAATTAAATATCATCTACAATAAGACAAGGCTTGGATTTTACTTTACGGGCCACGAAACTTATTTTATGGAAGATTTTCAATCAAATGATGATAATGGAATATTTAATTTTAACTTTAAAACTTCAAATAACATCAACTTTACGCAGAACTTACAAAGATATCCAAAAAGAGCTAAGTATAAGTAAATCTCATAGTGAAACTAGCACCCAATACAATATTAAGTTAATCATAATTATGTGATTCTTAAGTTGCACACAAAATATTAACTATGCTAATGATAAAATTATAATTCCAAACTGAACTTTGCATTCTTTAACACAAACACATTCAGTTTCTATGTATTCCAAACTCAAACCATCAAGACTTTTGGAATATTTTTCAAAAACTCCAAACATACTATCTTTCCCGTAAACACTAGTTTATCTATTTAGTTATTAACCTTTCTATAATTATCTGGTTCGTATACTGCAATAAAACTAGTAACTATAAGTAATTCAGCCAATGCACAAATCCAAAGCCCAGTAAGTTCAACATAGTTTTCGAAAGCATGACAAGCTCCCATAAGCAAAATTAAGACAATTGGATAGGTAAAATAAGCTAAATTCATAGAAAAGGGATGATGAATTGCTGGATGGGTGTTGTATAAGGCTAATAAAGTCATTGGAAGACTTGATAGAAGTGTTACTGAAGTGCAGATACTTAAAATAATGTTGATTGATTTAGTTTTGAATAGAAATGCCCACATAAATAGACTTAAAGTGGATATAACTAGGGCTACTCTGAGTATCATAGCAAAATGCTGAGATTTTTTAAAAGTGAACAACATAAACAATGAACCTAAATATCCACAGACCCCAAATATAGCTTGCATTACGTCTAATTCGGTATCAGAGTAGCCAGCTCTTTTTTCGATAATTTGAAAATTTGCTAGTATAAAGTAAATAATCCCTATTTGAGCAGAGGTTGCAATATAAAGGACACATCTTTGCTGATTTTCAAAGATTGTTTTCCAGGATTCAAAAAAGCTTTTATACCCATCTCTAGTGTGTTTATCCCTTTCAGTAAACATTAGAAACAGCACTCCAATAACAGAAGTTAAAAAAGCTTCAGTCAAAATCATATTCTTATCAGTGATAAAAGATTTCAAAGACATAGCCAAGCAAATCCCAAGTGGATGGCCTAAAGAAGACAGAATCAAAGCTAATAATTGCTGATGAGCTGGAAAGTATTTAACTGATAAAACCCCAGAGCCAGGGATGATCAATCCACTAATTAATACGATAATAGTATGTCCACTTGCTTCTGTCCAGTCATACATATTAAAGTACTTAAGCCACAAACTCATAATCAACAATAACCACGCAACCCAATTGCTCCAATAAAAACTCATCCATATGAATCTATATGAAATAGGTCCTGAAATTATATATAAAACTGGATACAAAGCATACAATATGTTTTTAGTGAACTCAGAACTATCAGTAGCGATTTCAAAAATATCTGGAAATACACTGAAGTAATGCATCCCTATAATTATGTTCAGATAAGTGTAGCAAAAAAGGGTCATCCATCTATCTACCATATTATAAGAAAGCTTATAAACTTTAATCAAAAAAAATATATAGGAGTTGATTAAGATATACATACTAAGACATTTCCATTAAGAGTTTTTTGCTAAGCATAGCTGAATAGATTGAATTCATCTTTGGAGATTTCATCATAGTTTCTAGTTCTTTACTTGCATGCTCTTTTAGAACTTGAGTGTTTTGGAGACGTTTTAGTAGTTCCATTTCTAGTCTTTCCATACCTTCAACTTCTCTGACCATTTCGTTTTTGATTTTCTCATTGTCTTCAATTTTTTTCCAATATACTTCACGGCCTGCTTCGCTTTTTTTCTGAATGAAATCGAGGATTTTTGCCCTTCCTCTGAATTTCTCAGTCTGAACCTGTTGCTTTTTTTTCTTGTTTTCGCGATATAGAGATTCCATGTTATCTTGGATGTTTCGAATATTATATTCTCTTTGGTTTTTGACTTGGTAAGCTTCTTCTTGTTTTGAATGAAAAATAGCTGAACGAAGCCTTGAACGTTCTTCTTTTTCTACTTCTCGCATTCGGTTGTATGCATCTCTTTTTTCGCTTATTGCCCTTTCTCTTTCTATTTTGGCTTCTTGTTGTTTTATGAAGTGATATTGTTGTTCTTGCTTGATTTTAGAAAACATTTTTGCTTTACGTTTGGTTTCTTGAATTTTTTTCCAAGTTTTTTCGTCTTCTAATTGTAAGAGCTTTATCCGGTTTGCTAGGAGCTGTGCATCCTGCTGGAGATGCTTTCGCTCTTTCTTTATTTCAGTTAAATTCATGTTGGAAAATATTATTGTTGGAAATTGATTATTTTATAAGGAGAAATTAAGGATATTTTAAAGCATTAAGTCTATTTATACAAATTATAGTAATTCCGAATTTATTACCCAAAAGACTGTATACTAATTTCAAGATTTCCATCATAGACATAATCATTTAAATACATAAAATCTTGTTCAATACAACTAAAATCTTTTTAACTATACCATTCAGCGATTTATCTCCACTAAAATAATCAAAATTCTGTTATAAACTAATATTCCTTAAAACTTTATTACAAATCTTCAAACTCACAACAACAGCCAATCTCTTTTCAACAAATTAAACAAATCCTATACAATTTTTCCCTTAACTAAAAAATTGTCTTCACATCATAAATCTAATTCTAAAACTCTAAACTAGCTCTTACTATTGAATATTTTCCTATGAAAGTCAAACTCTCTTATAAAGTCCTCTCAATATAATATTTCGACAATTTTTATGGTCATATTATTAAGCCACATATATTAAGAAATGGTGAAAATCAGTGCTTTCAGAGGATATGTAGTTGAACAAACTCTAGCTCAGAGACTTATAGCTCCACCTTATGATGTGCTAGATAGTACCGAAGCCCGAGCTATGGCTGAAGGCAATGAGTATTCTTTCCTCCATTGCAACAAGCCAGAAATTGATTTGGCAATAGATGTCGACGTGTATTCAGACATAGTCTACGAAACAGGTCGTAAAAACCTTATGTCTTTTATTGAAAAAAACTGGCTTGTCCATGAAGCTCAGCCAATAGTTTATATCTATGCAATTACCATGAATGGAAGGACCCAATACGGAGTTGTGGCTGCAGCTTCAGTTGATGACTATGAAAACAAACTCATCAAAAAGCATGAGCTAACTAGGAAAAAGAAAGAAGAAGACAGGACCAAACTTACAGATATACAAGGAGCTAACGTTGGACCTGTATTTTTAACTTATAGAAATTGTGACAGAATTGATGCAATCACACAAATTGTCACATCAAGTGGAGCATTTGTTGATGTTGTTACTGATGATCAAGTAAGACATACATTTTGGAAATGTTCTGTTGAAGAAACTCATGAACTTGTTGATGCTTTTGCTAATATACCTTGCACTTATATTGCTGATGGGCATCATAGAGCAGCTTCAGCTTATAATGTTTGCAAATTAAGGAGACAAAGAGCTTTGGATAAGGGTGTTGTTGTTGATCCTAATGACGATTGCAACTTTTTCTTAGCGATTCACTTCCCTGATAATCAACTGAAGATCATGGATTATAATAGGGTTTTGAAAGACCTTAATGGGAATAGCCCGGATGAGTTCCTTAGTAAACTTGCAGAGAACTTTGAGATTTTTGATATAGAAGACCCTCATCCTAAGCAAAAACACGAATTTTCTTTGTTCTTGAATGGGAAATGGACTGGAATGCGACTTAAGGCTGATAAGATCATAGGAACTGACCCTGTGAGCAATTTGGACTCTTATTTACTTACAAAATGGTGTTTAGCCCCAATTATTGGTATTGAAGATCTTACTACTAGTGAGAGAATTGACTTTGTTGGGGGAATCAGAGGACTTGGAGAATTAGAAAAACGATGCAGGGAAGATTGTGTTGCTGCTATTGCTTTGTATCCTGTTCAAGTTGATGAAGTTATGAGTATTGCTGATCATGAACAGATCATGCCACCAAAGTCCACTTGGTTTGAACCCAAACCCAGATCTGGAATGGTCGTTAAGGTATTTAATTAGGCTTAGACAATATATAAAAATAGAGTATCTTAGTTTCTTTTTTATTGTTAATATGGTATGAAATGAAATATGATATTTTTCAATGTTTTTGATTGTATTTAGGAATATTTTGTAAGCTGAAAAAATACATAAACTAAAATTTACTTGAATTTGTATTTAGATCTTAAAGTTATTTTAATATTTGCCATTTCTTTTGAAAATATTAGAGTTTAATCAAATTATATAAACTATTCTATTATCTTAGTTCATTTGAGAGTTATATATATACATCTGATACTAAATCAGTTCTACCTTGATGCTATCTTAGTGTTATCCTCTAGTAACACAATAAAAATATATTATTTACGTATGATTTAAAACACTTTATTATAAACTAATTTTACAATTTTCCTTCAAAAAATTACTCATTTCTAAATCTTATATTAAACACTTATTAACGATTATTACAGATTATCATATTTTTTTTCAAACAATCTTCTAAACTTTAATCATTCAATAAAATAATTTTAATTTTAAAACCCTTTCCTTAGTTCACATATTAGAGTAAATAGCGTAATAAACCAAAGCCTAATACTCAAATACATTAAGTAATATTATAAAATATTATAAAATATTTATCAATCAAGAAACTGGTATATATTCCACTTAAAATTAAAGCAATCATTCTAGTATCAATAATCACTATGTCTATAGAATTGAATATAATAAAAATGACTGAGGACTACGAATCAGCATCTTCTAAAAGAGGTAGGTGGACAAAAGAGGAGCAAAACCTCTTCAACCTAGCTTTTCAATGGCATGGTAAAGACTGGAAGAAACTTTCAGAAATAATCCAAACCCGTTCAATAGTGCAAATTCGGTCTCACGCTCAGAAATATTGTAAGAAAGTTGAAAGCCATCAAAGCAAAGAATCTTCAATCCCAAAAGTTTACGTTATAGAAGGAGCTTTGAACGAACTAAACGATTATGTGTCGACTTATTGCTCGAATTCGTATAAAAAATATCTCGATTTCCAGCAAGCACTCATGTACTCCCAATTTCCTCAATCAGAACCTTTTGAGAACAAGTCTTGTGAGGCTTCATTAAAAGCAGAATTACATCATAGCTAATTCTTATATATTTTATCTTCTATCTAAAATGCTTAATTGATTCTTAGTTTTTTTTGCAAGCATCTTCATGCTTTTTAAGTCTTTTTTTAGTTTCATCAAGTTCTTTTTTCAACTCTTCATAGGAAAGTCTGTAAGTTTCGCACATATCGTTTGACTTCATCATGTTTTCTTGCATAATATTCATTTTTTCCTTAAGGCTGCCTAGTGATTTTATCACATCTTTTTTTACTCCAGTTATATGCTGAGCCTTCTGTGTTAAGAAATATAATAGTTTTTCTTGAAAGCGAATTGACATTCTCTGCATATTTTTCATTGTCATGTATACTTCTTCTGTAATAAATTTTAGTTGTGCAGTTTTTGTTTTTTCATTGTTGATGAATTCTTGGTGGATTTTCGATAAGATTTTTATATTGTTTAATAAGGAATCCTTTTCTTCAATGACTTCATCATATTTGGCCAGTAAATCATTGTATCTGTTTTGCAAATAAGTGTTATTGTCTTTTAAGATTTTGAATTCTTGACTATGATTTTCAGTCTCACCACGAATCCTCACGCTTTCCTTGGCAATATGTGAAGCTTTTTTAGTTAAAGTCCCTAGTTTGTTTAAAAGACTGGTTTTTTCAGCTATAAGCTTATCACGTTCAATACTTAAGGCAGCTAGATTACCTCTAACAATATTGTTCTCAGTTTCATATTCTTCAATGGTTCTACGAAAATTCTCTTCATCTTTTCTAATCATTTGCTCATATTTCGAATAAGTCTCTATAGATTTTTCATCTAAGTTGCAAACCAGCATTTCCTTCTCGTTTTTGGCTTTTTCAGCAGTTAAAGCTCTTTGTAAGTCTTCAATCTCAGCATTCATTTGACTTATCCTTATCTGCCTATCATTTCTTTCTTGCTCCAGCTGTTCCCTTGCTTTTTTCAATTCGTGTTTCGCATTAGTATTTTTATTTTCATAATCCAAAATCTGCATTTTTAAATGCTGGTTATTTACTTCTAACTCTGAGACAATCTTATCATAATCATCCAACTGTTTCTTATGATCTGTTTCTTTTTTCCTGATTTCTTCTGTATAATAAGCTTTAAGTTTAGAAATTTCTTCTTTATGCAATTGTTCAAAAGCAGAAATGTTAATATCCTTACCTTTAGCTTTAAGTTCTTCAATAGTGATAGCAAGCTCAGCCTTATCATCATTTGCGCATTCTAATTCTGAAACAAGTTTATTAATTCTCTCAGTGAGTTGTGCTTTTTCTATAATCCACATGCTATTCCCATCGTTAATTCTATCAAGTTCAGCTTGTAACTGTGCACATAAAGCTTTATAATCAACTTTTATATTCAATTCTGGTCTGTTTTCCACTTTCATTGCTCTGGAGCCGAACTGCAGTGAAGAAACACTTTCTTGGAAATGGGCAAGACTCGGTCCAATAGTCACAACCAAAGATGTTTTTGAGTTTCCTCCTAGTGAATCTTCAAGTAAACGTGTGAGTTTTGAATCTCTAAAAGGAACATATTTACCTTTTTTATCAGCAAGAGCTTGTATACAGTTACCAAGGGCAAGTAAGGCAAGATTGATATTCTTAGCTTCATCAAGCCTGCTACCAGCAGCTTTAGACTTACTAACTCTTTCACTTCCAGCCAAGTCAACAAGGTAAAGTGTGCTTTTTGTCATGCTTTGATCTGGTTTTTCTCCTCTTTTTTCCAGTTCTTCTAACTGTTCTCCAGAATACTTAACACGCTTTTCGATCTTTATCATATAAACTGCATGAGAACGACTTGAATGAGAATTCATACTTGTAAAAGCTGTATTTCTGTTTTTATCACCTTGGTTCATAAGTTCCATACAGTCACGAACTGATGATACTGGAGTCCAAGTTATTCCAGATAGGTAAAGGCCTTCTTCAGGGTCTTCTCGAATACGAATAGGTTTGTCAGCATTAGGATTTATAAGATCTTGAAGCATTTCCATGTAAATTTGCAAAAAACCAACTGTTATTGTGAACCCATGTGTATGACAAGACTGGATATACTCAAAGATTTGCTGGGCCGAACGAGGAATTATCCCTTGTAACTCCCCTGAACTGCCTATCATTGTGAATGTTTTACCAGTGCCTGTTTGACCATAGCTGAAGATAGTCCCATTGTAACCTTCAATAACAGAACTTACGACAGGTTCAGCCACTCGATTGAATACATCGTCTTGTCTTGAGGTTGCATCAAAAACAGAGTCAAAATTAAATGACTTTTTGTCGTACTCTTTTCTAAGGATTAAAGTCCCTCGGCTATCGTCAGTAAACTCTACAGAGGTTTCACGACCATACCGAGATATGTCTTCGTCGTTGAAAGGACGGATTCTAACATGGACCATTACACGCTCAACCTTAGCCTTTTTCCCTTCTTCTTGCATTATTTATAGAGAAGTAAAAATTATGATGTTTAATTTGAATTCTTTAATTATGGACAGCTTGGCTTGCATACCCAAACTATTTTGAACGTTTTAGGCTGAATATTTACTAAGGATTTCTCTTTAGAAAATCTAGTCTAAAAAATAAAACTGAATATGGCTGGCTAATTAATTATGTGCTATAGTAAACATTATAAGAATAATTAATAAGGGTGGATTGAGTAATTTTTTTTAAAATTTGAAACTTAAATTAAAGAAAGAATATGCTTGATACTGAAACTACAACTTTTATGCTAGGTAAATGAATTTGAATATTATCATAATAAACTTGTTCTGACTTTTAAGATAATAGAATACTAAATAAGTTTTTTATGCACAAAGTCATATTCAGTAGCATTGAAGTTGCATAAAAGTGCTAGGAGTGCTTTAATATATTAACTGTAAAACCGATATTTTATCTAAAACTGATTTAAAAATTATGCATTTACATTTTGATTTTCTTGAAGGCTTGCTTCATTCATAGTAATCAAACTTTCTTGTAATTGTATAATTCAACTTTTTAAATCAGAGATTTATATATAGTGGAGCCTGCTAAGATGTACTGTTTAGTTGTAAACCTGTTAAGCTGCATGATTTTGAAATTTTTTTAAAATTTCTCTATCTTAAAGCCTACAGACTTAAACCTGAACCTTTGCACATGTCCATTCCATCTAATAATCTTTTCAATGTGTTTAGCCATTATACTACATAGTTTTGTTAGGAGTAGTTCTTATTGAGTTAAGGTTAAATTCAAGTTTTGATCTTGGCTTAGCCACTATAAATCTCGATGATGTTAGTGTTTTGAACATTGAAGTTTCTTTTTATGATCCGCTGGTTTCTGATATTTTTGATGTGAAAATGGGCAAATCTTGTGTGCATTAGCTAATTTTTTAGGGATTCATCTAAAGATGCTAGAATTTTAGTTAATGATACTGAGCACGGAATTATTAGGGATTCTTGATTTCCCGCTCATAAAATCTTCAAATATGAAGTTCTTGTATTATCAACTGTAATTAAATATATGTTCTTTGAAAAAATAGGATGCAATTGAGATTTACTTTGATTTAATAGATAACATAAAGATGCTGGAAGTTTATAAGCGATTTCTTTTTGCTGGCAATCAAAAAATAAGCTTTATTGGTATATTCAGAGCTGCAAAGTACACCCGAATTTATTACAAAGAGCGTAAAGAGCTGAAAAAAATCCACAAATTACGTTTTTTTGATTATCCTTTCCTTTATAGACTCCAACAACAGCAGTCATCACTTCAAACAAAATCTTTGTATTCAACGACAATATCAAAATTCGCTCAAGAAAAGCACTCAGCCCTAAAATCTTCTTCTTTTTCCTCAAATCTTATATCATTCTACTCTGATGAAAAAGAAAAGCTTAAGTACCAAGGAATTTCTTCATACATTTTACAAAAACTCTACTCAATCAAAAATTTGGTATCAAGGTATTTAACAATAGAATCAATAAGCAAATGGATTGTAACTTATGCGAACTTGTATCACAAATCTTTAGAAGAACTAGTTCAAGGTCATAGAGAGGTCACAAAAAATCATGAAACAATACTGGACGATGGAGTTAAAGTTAGTGACAAACTTAAGATATTTGAAGATAAGCTCAAGGGATACAATATTGATTATGAAAAAGTGGCTGAAAAGTTTAAAAAGGACAAAAAGTAGCTAATAGGAATATAATCATTTAACTTAAATTAGATTTCTAATAAATGAAGAATAGGCTAAATTTGCGGAGCAGAACTAAATGGGAGTTTGCAGATTGCTTTAGATAAACTTGGAGCATTGGACACCAGTAAAAAGGTATAGAAGAAATCAAGATTACTTACGAACCTATAAGCACTCTGAAGACAAAATATTTCATTCCTATGAAGTTTAAACCCAAACAACGAGCACATGCTTTCTCTTAACCACAGAAAAATCAAATGGGATAATGGCATCTTGGGAAAATCTTTGAAGTCCTGCTTAAAAAGCCTAATGAAGCCTGGTGGATTAAAAAATGAGCTCCATCAATTTAAAAATCAAGTGAAAATAGAATTCTACGAAATCAACCAGAGACTTTGATCCTTATTAGAAATTATTACTGCGGTTTTGCAGTTGTTAACGTAAAAGTTAAGCTGATTACCTGCAAACCAAACATCACCAACTTTCTAAGAACTAAACTTATCGATATTAATCTATAATTAAGGTTTAAAAATTAAAGTTCTTTGCATTCTTCTTTATCACTATTTTCTTTTTTAATCGGCTTATTGTAATCTTCAAAATTCAGTGAGTCTTTTCTAACAGTGAGCCGAGTCCAGTCGAAAATGCTATCGTAACTAAAATTTTCTCTTTCAAAAGCATCTTTGAAACTATTTCTAATACTTGGATAGTCAGGATTATCTTCGAACTTAATTGATTTAGAGTAGTTTAGGAAGTTTTTAAACTCAATTGGTAATCCTGAACAGAGGTCTTCAGCACTTGTTGATGATTTTTTAAGGAAAATTTGCCTGTATTTCTGCTCTTTAGTCGCCCCAGAAGCCCCTTGCCAAGGAAGTTTCCCTTGGACTAAATAAATTAGCATATAAGCCAAACCTTCTAAATCATCTCTTCGTGACTGCTCATATCCCATATGTGTATAAATAGAAACGTATCGTGCTGTCCCAGTCAAGTTTTTACCGTCACGGAATGGAATGTGCTGATTAGTTTTCCCATCGCGGTATCTTTTTGCCAGGCCGAAGTCTATAGCGAAAACTGCTCCAGCTTTACTTCCTAGACCTATGAGGAAATTTTCAGGCTTTATGTCTCGGTGTATGAAATTTTTTTCATGAATTGCCTCGAGCAAGCTTAGAAGTTGATCAGCAAGCATTAGAACAGATTTCATAGACATTTTTCGGTTGCATAGATGATTCAAATCTTCAAGACTTGGTCCGAGTAAATCCATGACCATTATGTTGTGGTCCCCTTCTGTACCGTACCAGTATATACTTGGGATGCCTTGAATCCCTTCTAAGATACGGTAAATTCTAGCTTCGTATTGAAGTTGTGGATGGTTTATCGATTTTGATTCTAGTTTTATTGCAACTGATTCGTTTGTTTCCATGTTTACTCCTTGAAAGATCTCTCCGAATGAACCCTTACCGATTTTGCGAGAGAGACGAAATTTTCGGCCAATATGTTTTTCCATTTAAATAATAGTTACAAAGAATTTGGGAAATAGTTGCAATGAAAATGCAAATTGTAAATTAATTTCATAAAATAATTTTGTCTAAATGTAATGAATTTCTTCTATTAAATCTCATTAGGCCGCAGCACAATATTCTCATTTATCATACCTTAAAGCCTNTAAAGCATCCTAGTTTAGGCTATTTCTTCTATTAAATCTCATTAGGCCGCAGCACAATATTCTCATTTATCATACCTTAAAGCCTTTATACTTCTTTCTTAATCTCCTCAACAAACCTAAAAATGCTAAGCCATTCTTTCAGTTATTAAGGCTNTTTATACTTCTTTCTTAATCTCCTCAACAAACCTAAAAATGCTAAGCCATTCTTTCAGTTATTAAGGCTCTTTGAATTTTTCATAGTTTCATAGAAAATACATAAAAGTTCAGTGCAAGTGTTAATCTTAAAGGGTTTGTATGAGGAAACTCAGAAAGGGTTATTCTAATTCTTGCTCATGCTAAAAAAAAATTTTTTGGCAATATCGATTCCACAGCTATCTTTATTTCTGTATACAATGATTTTCTGTCTTTAGCGAAATCACCTTTAGTTTTCAAATAATGTAAAATGCTTGCTTAAATATTTTTGGAATATTTAGTGTATAGTGATATTTTAACTGCACTATGATTGATTCCTTTTTTCTCTTCTTCTCCAGCACAAATTTGCAGCTCTTTTATGCTTTTATCTTAAATCCTCTCTGATTTAGCAATCTCAAATATAACTGGCAAGCAAAATTGATAACTGTCAAGCTCTTTAATATGATTATATTGCTCTTTTAGATTTTTTTTTCATGAAAATCTCTAGGAATGTTCTTCATAAACTGTAAACCTCTATTAAAATGTTCTCATCAAGTATAACCCTAATCTTTCAAAATAAGAATTATCTAATTCATCACTAAAGAATTCATGCAAATTCTACAAAACAATAAAATGTATTTTTTACTAAAAACAATTCCTTATGATATTCACTACATTTTTAACATCACGTTGATGAAGTTGAAGTATAAATTCAATTATGAAGTCAATTAAAGCTCATTAGTTTGCATTTCTAAATATTCTTTACCAGTATAATCATAGCACTACTTTATTATCTTGAACTTTATCTAGATATGAGCTGAAACCAATAAGAAATTTATACTCCTCCTGTAATATTCTTTAATTCTGCTATAAGCTGTTAAGTTCAATAGCCTAANGAAATTTATACTCCTCCTGTAATATTCTTTAATTCTGCTATAAGCTGTTAAGTTCAATAGCCTAAACCATCATTCACACTTTATTAAAACCTAAAATATTAAATAGAAGGCTTACGAGGAGCAACTTCAGCATAAATTTCTCTAACCAAGTCTCTTGTTTTTTTCTTATCATAAGCCAATATATTTTCATCAAACTCATCTTTATTTAATTTGCAGCGTTCTATGAGCTCAGAAATTCTTTTTGAAATAGTTTGAACATTTGATTCTATTGTGTCAGAAGGCTTAATCTCGAGCTTTTCTGATATTTTCTTTGACCATTTGACTACATCACGGAAAATCGTTGAGGACTTTCTTTGTTGCTCATGTATTTTTTCAAGCTGCTTATAAGCTTCAGTAACTTTATCATGGTTTTCTGTAGCATCTACACTTTGGTTTCCTTCATCTGTAACCAATAAAAGATTTTTAAGTTGATCTCTGAATTCATAGTATTGGGTTTTCATTTGATCCAATGTAGTTTCTGCTTTTTCAACTGAATCTATCAAACGATTGTGAGTATCTTCTCTGCTCATAAATTTACCCAGGATTTCCCTTGGGTTAGTAAATCCTGTTTTTGTTTTTATATCTTGAAATGCATTTTCTATTTCTAATCCTGCCTTTTTATCATTTTTTTCCTTTAGGACTAGAACATCATAAAGGAGTTTGTTTAAAATTATTTCCTCACGAATAGATTTTTCATGTGATTCGCGATCCTGCCTTGCAGCAAGTTCAACTATTTCAGCTTGACGCTTTGTCCTTTCATCATACCTTCTTATCATTTCTCTTCTATTTACTATATTATTCTCCAGTGATGATATATGGGCTATATGTTTTTTAGTATCTTCTTCTAAAGTTTCTCTAAGTTCCTTCATCATTCCCTTAACATTAAACTTATGATCCTTGGTTTTTCTAGCTTTTTCATTCTCAATATCCATGCGAAGTTTAGCAGATTTTAGATTTTCACTGAATTTATTGACTTTTATATCAAGTTGAGTTCCTTCTGACTTATTTCTTGAAAGCATATGCTCATAAACTCTTTTTAGTTCGAGTTCCTGATTTAGCAACTGCTTAGCCTTTTCTATTTCTTGTTCATAGTCTTCAGACTTTACTTGAAAAGTTTTCATATCTGATGTTATAGCAACAGCTGTTGACTTTAAATCGTAGACTTTCCCCCTAAGCCAATCAAGATATAGTGTTTTTTTAATATTCTCTTGTTTAACAGTGTCGTATTTTTTTTTAAGATTACTAAGCTCTTGTGTTGGGTTAGTAAGCTCAAGATTATGCTTGGACTTCATTGGTTCTAAACCAACAGACTCATCTTGAGTTAAGAATACTTTTTTTCTAGTGCTAATAGGGCTTTTTGACATGCTCTAACAATTTTTTTATAATAATATATTTTGTATAAAAAGTCATTTATTGAATAATAGTTCTTGTAATGAATTACTTTGCAGAATATATATTTATATGAATTAATAATATCATTGCTATGATTCCTAGGGTTTAATCGATATCTTTTATATATGTCATCAGATTTAAACAATTTCGTCATCGATGAATTTCCTTCGAAAGTCTCGAAAAAGGCTGCAAAAGAATCAAATTTTCTGGACAATAAACAAAACAAGCATAAGCTCCCAGACAAAGATCGTAGGTTTATGGAAGAGTTCAAAAAAAACTTACCTGAAACTCGAGCCTCTACTTTTAAATCAGCTGCTGCAAGTTTAGTATCAGGTAGTACGAATAAACTAAGAGGGGTAAGTGTAAACACTGAAAAAACAAGACGAGAGCGCAAGCTGGTTAAATATACTACATCAACTGACTTTAAAAGTACTCAAGGATTAAAAGAAACTCAGCGTATGAATCTACCAATTCTAAGCTCGACTTCAGCTCTTGAGAAAAAATCAGCTATTGACTTAAGTTATAAGTTTTTTGTTGGTCCTGGCAATAATGATACACTTGTCAGGAATATTTTAAGCAAAAAGCTAGGTTGGATTAAAACTTTCACTCCGCATTCAGCGAATTTGATTTGGACCCAATTAAAAGAACAATCAATGTTTGACTTGATACCCTCAGGAAGTGAGAGAAAACCAAAAAAAACCGACGATAAGCGGCAAATTTACTCTAATGAAGAAGAAGCTTCATCTCAGCCACAAGAAAGAATGAAAGTCAGAATTTACAATAAACTTGAATGGAATAAAGAGTTAGCTTCAAAAAAAAGGTTATTTTACAACATGATAGCTTATTACAAATCTGCTGGAGAAAATCCTTTTAAGTATATTCCTCTAACGTTTCATATTCAAGAGGGAGCAAAAGACCCTTCTTTTGCAGACTTTGTGAAAAAGTTCAATGAATTTCAGAGAGAAATTCCAAACGATCCTCATTTAAATAACTGCTGGATAGTAAAACCTGGAGAATCAACAAATAGAGGTATTGGTATTACTGTATGTTCGAGTATTGAAGAAGTAAGTAAAGCAGTTGATGAAAAAGTTAGCATGGGATCATTAAAAAGAACTTATATTGTTCAGAAATACTTATACAAGCCTATGCTGTATTTGAATAGAAAATTTGATATAAGATGTTATACCCTTGTTACAATTGTAAATGGTCTATTCAATGCGTATTTCTATAAAGAAGGGTATATGAGAACTTCATGTCAAGAGTTTAATATGGCTAATATCAAAGATCGTTTTATTCACTTGACTAATGATGCTGTTCAAAAAAACTCTCCAAATTATGGACGTTTCGAAGACGGTAATAAACTTTCTTATGATGAATTTCAAGAGTATATAAACACTCAGCTTCCAAATAAGATAAACTTTAAGGCTATTGTTTATCCAAAAATAAGAAAAATTGTCCAAGATACTATTAAAGCAACTTATAAGAAACTGGACACTCGTAAAAGAAACCATACTTTTGAAATTCTAGGATATGATTTTATGCTAGATGAAATTTATAACCCATGGCTTTTAGAAGTAAACACTAACCCTTGCTTAGCTTTAAGTGGACAGTACTTAGCATCTCTGATACCTGCTATGGTAAACGATGCATTTTCAATTGTTCTTGATCCACTTTTCCCTGTTGAAAATCCAGAAGCTAGTGAGAACATAAATCGATTTGAGCTTATTTACTCTCATAGAAGATAGTTTAGATAAAATATTCTTAGTGTTATTGAGTAATATTCCAATATTATAGACTATATCTGCTAGTATAAACATAATGGAAAAGATATTAAAAGCCAAAAAATTACACCGAAGCGAATTCTCACCTGAAGACTGGAAAAAGCATAAAGCTTATGCTAGTGACTTTACTGAAAAGGCTTTTGAATGTAAAGAAACAGTAGAAAGACGTGATTCACTTAGTCTTTCTATAGATGAATTCCGAATGAGTTATGAGGCAGCCAATCGACCCTTGGTGATTACAAATGAGATAATTCTTTGGCCCGCATTTATCAAATGGTCTTTTTCAGTAACATCTATCTAGTATTTAACAGCGAAATTCCCAGAATCGAAACTACGATGTGGTGAGACTGACACAGGATCTTCTATAATGTTGAAAATTAAGCATTTTATTGAATATCTCAACACTCAAGAAGATGATAGCCCCCTTTATATTTTTGATGATAGTTTTGACAAAAAATGTCCTGATTTACTAAGTGATTATTGGGTACCGAAATATTTCCCAGATGATTTATTTGAAGGGATTAAAAACCGCCCTCCCTACAGATGGTTGCTTATTGGGCCTAAAAGGTCTGGAACAACAATGCACAAGGATCCACTCAGTACATCCGCTTGGAATGCAAGTATTGTGGGGTACAAACTTTGGGCTTTATTCCCACCAAACATATCCCCTTCAATAATAAAAAGCCCAAGATTATTCGAAGGATCAGAGCATGCTGAACCTTTTTTCTGGTTTAGAGATGTCCTTCCAAAAATCTCTGCGAAATACGGAATAACACCTTTTATTTTTATGCAAAGACCAGGAGATTTAGTTTATATTCCAAGTAATTGGTGGCATGCAGTTCTAAATATTACAGATACTTTAGCTATTACTCATAATTTTGTAAGTAGTTGCAATTTTGACTCAGTCTGGAGAAGTGCTAAAAGACACAGGCCTAAATTTTTTAGTAGATGGAAAAACAAATTGTATACAAGAAATTATGAGCTTTGGAAACATGGAATAAGACTTGACACTATTGACAAGTCCAGTCAATCAAGTGATAATTCTGAAGAAGAAAAGTCGGAGCCAGAAATACAGCAGAAAATAAATAGAAGAGGTCGGTCAAGGTTCACATCTCAAACACCAGAAAGAGAAATTGTAATGGTAAATAAAGAAGAAGAGCCAAAGCCAAATTCAAATAATAATGAACCCCCAAAGTCTCCTACAAAAATAGTAAATGCGATACAAACTATAAAAAAATCAAGGTTTACTCAAGCATCTGATCAAAGTTATCATTCATCATCTGAAAGGTCTAAATCTCCTACTTCATCGTCACCTGCAAGCTCAAATTATTCATCTTCTCAGCATTCATACTCATCAAGTAATTCTAGCCAGTCACAAAGTTCTCTAAGTTTAAAAAAATATACTCGTGGTAAAAAAAAAAGCCGAAGCAGAAGTAGTAAAAGTAGGCAGTCTTATAGATCAAAAGAAAGTTCAAACTCTGAGCATTATAGGAGATACAAGGTAAAAAAATTAGAAAAAAAGTCCCCTGGTAGAGTAGTAACTAAGAAAATTAAATAATATTTAAAAATGAGCGGGATGAATAATGAGATTCTTGAAAACATAAGCTTTGTCAGGGACATATCCTGTGCCTATTATATGAAGCATAAAATACCATACGATAATGCAGCTTCTGATTTGAAGACCTCTTTAAACATATTTGTACCGTGCTTAAAAAAAAGAAAAACTGAAGAGGGGCCTAGATCATCAAGAAAATTAAAATTAACTAGCTAAAGTTTTGGTTTAGATATTTCAATAAACTTCATAACCTTTTGCAGAGTGTCAGTGAGAGCGCTTGGGTAGTCATTATTTCCATCAAAATTACCTGCTTCATTCCATTTAGCTTTGACATCTTCAGCAGTAAAAATTCCAGGATAAAACACTCCTTGACTTCTTTGCCATCTTAGCTTTCCAATATATCCACCTGCAACTTCATAAAGTCCTCCATTTTCATTGCAAGCTTCGTGAACCAAATAGGTCACTAGTGGTACAACCTTTTCTGGGACAAGAAGCTCATGAAGATCGGGAGTAAAAATATCTTGAGTCATTCTTGATGCAGCTGAAGGAGCAATTGTGTTGCATTTAATATTGTATTTATCTCCTTCTTTTGCTAATGTTTGAGTTAAGCCATGCAATCCAAGTTTGGCTGTAGAATAGTTTGCTTGTCCAAAGTTACCATAAAGGCCAGAACTACTTGAGGTATTGATGATCCTCCCATATTTCTGCTCACGCATATATTTCCACGCTGCTTTAACAAGATTAAATGCTCCTTTTAGATGCACTGCAATGACCATATCCCAATCCTTTTCAGTCATCTTTTGCACTGAGACATCTCTTAGTATCCCAGCGTTGTTGATTATGATATCAATTCTCCCGAAAGCTTTAACAGCAGCTTCAATAATCTTATGTCCTTGCTCAACACTATCATAATTAGGAATAGCGACTCCTCCATTGCTCTTAATTTCCTCAACCAAAAGGTCAGCTGCTTTGGAAGATGCTCCTTCTCCAGTGCGTGAAACTCCAAGGTCATTTACTACAACTTTTGCTCCGCGCTTTGCTAATTCTAAAGCATATGCCCGGCCTAATCCCCCACCAGCACCTGTGACAATTGCTACTCGATTGTCAAAGCGAAGCTTTAAAGCCATATTTATTTCCACCACAGCTTAAAGCACTATTCTTATCTATGATAAAGAATATAATATAAATAAGATGCTAATTGAACTATGGGCGATTTTAGCTTTACTTTTAATTGTTGGGTTTGCATATTTAAAGCTTAATAGCACTCCAAGAATACTTATGCATAATACAAATCAACCGAATACGCATAGATGGGATCATGCTAGTGATTATTCGCTCGCACTCTGTGCTTACTGTAATAAACCGCTTGAAGGATGGTTTAGGCTTGAAGGAATACAGTGTAAGGTCTGCGGAATTTCTTGTCATCACTTTTGTGCAAGAAAAATTAAAGTTTGTAAACTAGCTTCAGTGAGTACATATAAAGATTCCTGGAGTCATGATTGGAAAAAAGTGTTTATTGCAAAAGAGAAAAAATGTAGTTATTGTTCAAGCTTATGTGGAAGTGTATATGACAACTCAAGTTTTCAATGCTCATGGTGTGCAAAATGTGTTCATCAAAAATGCATTGATTTAGTTGTTCCTGATTGCGACATGGATGGATGCAAAAATCATATAATTCATCCTGCATATGTGAAAATGCCAAATAAAAAAGAAAAAAATCATTTAAGAATTGAAAAATTACCTAAAGAAATTCAGCCTATAGTAATTATAATAAATCCTAAATCTGGAGGTCAGATTGGAGAGACTGCACTAAAAGCTTTCTATTCACTAGTAAATCCTATACAAGTCATAGATGTATTTTGTGATTATTCAAGATTGAAACTGTTTGAAAACATGAATGATTTAAGGATTTTAATTGCTGGAGGGGATGGAACAGTTTCGAAATTACTAGGAACATTATATGATGAAGATTGGAAAGGAGAAAAACCACCAATCGGAATATTTCCACTCGGAACTGGCAATGATTTATCAGTGGTTTTTAATTGGGGGAAAGGAATAAAATCGAGAAAAGGGAAAAATATTGGATCAATGATAGAATGTGCTCATGATGCTATAAAATCTACATGTAAAGCATATCCTAGTAATCTTGATCGATGGGCCATTCGCTTTACATCAAAAAACAAGACTAAATCTTTTATAATGTGCAATTATCTTGGTATAGGAGTCGATGCAAAAATCGCTGATGATTTTGATAAGTTGAGAAAAAGTAAGCCTTACCTTTTTCAAAGTAGAGTAATTGATATTTAGAGAGGAAATAGAATAATATACAGTCATCTAGGAGGGATGGAAATAATCAATAAAGCATTTAAAAATTTCACATCAAGAATTACTGTAAATTGTGATGGAAAATCTCTAGAAATTCCAAGTTTAGAAGGGATACTTTTTTTAAACATTCCCAGTTATGCTGGAGGAGTGGATCTTTGGGGAAACAGAGATGATTTTATTTCTGATTCTTCAGAAAGTTTCGCAGATAAAAAATCATTCGCTTTGCAAGATAAGCAAGATGGGCTTCTTGAAATGGCAGGGATATACAATTCTTTACATTTAGGGGAGTGCCAAGTAGGATTTTCTCAAGTATTAAAATTAGGTCAAGGAAGGAAATATAAAATAGAAATTTCAGGTAAAGAAGACATTGTATTTCAAATTGATGGTGAACCATACACTGCAAAAGGGCCAGTCTCAATTGAAATTTTCCATAAAGATCAAGTAAAAATTTTAGTCAAAGCAACTGAGAGACATCATTATGTTGCGAAAAAAGCGCTTGATGTAATTTCATGGGCATGTGATCGTGGAGTCATAGACGCAACTCAAAAAAACATAATTCTAGATGAATTTTCAAGACGTAGTAAAATCTAATATAGTTATTTTTAAACACCTTTATTAAAGCCTACTCTACTTTATGCTATAAAGAAAATATTAATGCTTGAATCATTTTATATCTGAAAATTATAAATTACAAATCAAGTAGCATAAATAAATTATTATTATGAATACTTGGTTTTGGGAAAAACTGCTTCCTAAAGGTAGCTGCCAGCCGACTAGCAGAGAAGGCCACACATTTCATTACAACAACAAAACATCTAAATGGATACTATTCGGAGGTATAAGCTCAGGTAGAACAAGTGAAACTTTATCTTTAGATACTTCTACTGGATTATGGGATGGATTAAGCAAATCTCCACCTCCACCTGAAAGAGCTTATCATACAAGTTGGTTAGATAGTGAAGGTCAAAAACTGTATATTTTCGGTGGACAAGGGGGGAAAAGAGAGCCATTATATGATATGCACGCTTTATGCTTAAAAACTGGAAAATGGATTAAGCTTGGACCTTCAGAAAGGCCATCTGGGAGAATTTATAGCGCAGGATGCATAGTGAAAGATCATTTGTATATATTTGGTGGGGCAAGCGCACCTTCTGATATGCTAAATAATGATCTTTGGTGCTTACCTTTTAAAGAAATAAATTGGACATTAGCAGAAAAAGAAGGTCATTGTCCTGGTTGGATTGAACTTCAAACCAATTACTCTCCAAGACAAAGAAAAGGTCATAGTATGGTTAGCTATGATGGGGTTATTTACATTTTTGGAGGGTTTTATGGAACTGGATATTTAAATGACCTTTGTTGTATAAGTCCAACAAATTTGCAATATTCGTATCCACACATCTTTGGTGCTAGTCCTTCTCCAAGAGCTTATCATTCCTGCACAATTACATCTAAAGCAAAGATGATTATTTTCGGAGGAAAAGGTAAAGCATCTAAACATCAAAACGAAATCATATGTGATGTTTTTATTCTTGATTTAGTTGATTTATATTGGTCTTCACCTTTCATTGCAGGCTTCTATCCAGCACCAAGATATGGGGCTGGTATTGCTTGGGGTATAAATATCAATAGATCTGAACAAATACTTATTATTGGTGGAATAGGGAAAAACTATGTAGGAATGGATGTGTTTAATTTGACTGAAAAGGAGATGGATTCAAACACACAATGGTATCTTGAAGATGTTCAGAGTGGGAAGTTGAAATATCAAGCTGTTACAGAAACTACTTTACTTTCTAATAGAAGGAAAATTAGAGATTTAGAAGGACAAAATTATAACCTTCAAGAAAAGTGTGAAATACTTGATGATGAAATTTATACATTGAAAGGAAAACTTGAAGAAGCTGAACATGAAAAAAATGAAATAAGTAGTACATATTTGAAAATAACCCAAAATCTTAATTCAGAAATAAAAAGGAATGAAAAGAGTATAGCTCACGGCATTAAATATTTGGATCTTCAAAATCAGAAAAATAAACTATTTGAAGAAAAGATTGCAAGACTAAGCAGTATTTTAAAAGACACAGAAAGTTTTTTGGCTATAATGAATAGTGCATTTTATGAAATGATTTCATCAAATTTACAGGAGGAATTCAAAACTTTTTCACGAGATAGGATGAATAGATTATAAATTAAAATTTGTTTTAAAATCTAGGCTGCTAGCAATTCAGCAAATTATAAGGAATGCTGCAAAGAATCAAAATATGCTTGCATTTTCATAATGAAAAAAATATTGAGAGATAAATTGGTAAAATATTTGTAGAAATTTCAGAGAATCGAAAACAGTTAATCTTATTAGTACTATTTAATGATTACTGTTTGAGATTTATTTTATGCGTACAAAAGTTGTAATCTTTGTATTCAACCTTTAATCATTTTAAACTTAAATAAAGCTTTGATTATTAAAATATTCTTTTACTGGCTGTTGGCCAATGATGCCTTTTAAGTATCATGATAACTCAAATCCATTTGATATTATAAGCAATGGATGCATATCTCATCAACAACAATTAATGGCTTACCATACGCTTAGGCATACTTTCAGCTGATTGCCACTATAAAATTCTTAATTGTGTTATCAATTTTTCCTGTTCTTGCTATTTTCCTCTCCAATTAGTTCTTCAAATTTATCTATACACTGTTATCTCCAAATATTTTTTCCAGTTTCTTTCATTGAATATACACTGTTATCTCCAAATATTTTTTCCAGTTTCTTTCATTGAAGTAGTTCGGCATTCTTCTATTATTGTCTCTCCAAACTTTTTTGCACCTTGGGTATTCATCAAGATGTCTATGGTGCACGTAAGCTTCTATTTTTTTGCACCTTCTCGTAAGAAGTATATTTTTCTGATAGCGTTATTTTTTGT
>MPUH01000422.1:0-55420 GCA_001970955.1 Stentor coeruleus
AACAGAATAGCAAGTACTTCACTGAGAAAATAATTATAAAATCACCAAGATATAGATGAAATTTGGTCAGCACTTGGGTAACGATAAATTTATCTAATATTAATCTACAGTACTTGCATCCGAGAATCTAAATTAATTTCTTTGTAATCTCCTTCTTTCATACAAAGATAAAAATATTATAATCTAGTGAAATTTATTACTAATTTGGTGTATTTTTATTAGAATATATTATCCTTATTAAATCCTATTCGATATCTCCAAGTCATTTAATGGGTTTTTGCATATCGGACATCCTTTTTGGATATTTTCAGCTTTTTCAATCCATTCTTTTAGACACTCAGGATGAAAAATATGCTTACAAGGTGTGATGACAACATCATCATTATCTTTAAATTCCTCAAGGTCTATAGGACATATAGCTTCTCCAAGTATTTTCATATCTCTATCAAATTTCTGCACGTCAAGCGGCTTTTTAAGATTTCCAGAATCTAGTCTTCTTGATGCTTGAGTTCTTCTTTTTCTTACTATAGCACATATAAAAATAATAAAAAATAATATAATAATAGACCCAAAGACAATTATAAGTGGTACATAAACACGAATTGAAAAGCTTTGAGATTTTGGTAATTGAGTATCAGCTTCAACAAAATCTACACAATTTGAATTCTTACTTGATTCATAACAGGCACCATTGCATATCCCATCTTTTAACATAAAACTATAACACCCTGGATAAACTTGTAAGCATTGAAGGTTTTGATAACCACATGAAGTATTGTTGCATTGTGGATGGCAGTAATTATCTTCAAGCATAGAGTTACTGCAATCTAAACTACATAAGGGGCATTTAGAATCTGGTGTATTGAAAGCAAGGCAGTAACCTTGTTCTAAATATTTATCCCAAGGAAAATAATAATAATTTATATTAAAATATTCTCGATTATATACTTCTGAATATGCTGAGGTAAGTAAATCATAGTTTAAAAAATCTATATTGCTTGTATAAGATGATAATAGAACTTCTGTATTACAAGAAAATGTATAGTTTGTATAGCATTTATTATAGTAAACCGATAAGTAGTTAAGGAAAACTAGAAACCCTTCATAATTTTTTGGTAGGGTACTATAATATGATGCTATAAGAAGAAGATTACTTAAAACTTCATGGCCAGTATACTCATTAATTCCTTGTGTGCAATAGTTAGTATCATGATAATTAATACAGTCTGAGCTTTCATTTACATTTTTATTGTAGTTAAAATTAAATGAAACATTTATTGGATCAATACTATAATTTGCATACAAATTGGAGAAATTATCAATAAGATCTTTGTCTTCATCATGATAACCACCTAATATGATGTCAATATAAAATCCATTGTATTTAGTAATATCATAAATATATGATCCTGAGACTACTGGCATATTGCAGACTAAGTTATAGATATCGTCAGTGAATGCAATTATAGTTATACTTGGGAAGTTATCAGGTATTGGAGCTGCTCCGATTTTCTTTGATAGAGTAAGCTTATAATCATCAGCTAGCATTATAAGAGGTGTTCCAGCTTGGTAAGACTTTACGGCAATGTCAGTAATATTACAATCAGTCGGATATAGGAATACAAGGAATGTTTCGTTCAACCCATAATAATTAGTTTCACAATTGTAAGAATCAACAAGAAATAAATTTCCATAAATCTTGTAAAAGGCTGGGATTCCTAGTTTAAGTGGAATTATAGTGAGGCTGCTACCTGAAAGGTAATCAGGAGTGTGGAACACAAAAGTTGAATAGCATGAAGCTAAGAGAAAGAAAATCACATAATTTATCATTTTATTATCAGAAATTACAAAATCAATGATAATAAACTGAACAAAAATTCATAATTAGCATCTAGGCTAATTTTGTGAATGAATCGTATATATTCTTTTTAAAAAATTGCTATAAATATCATCCTAATCTTCCCAAATTATAAAATTTTTAAGGCATAAATTTTACTACTGATAAAGCATCTAGTCTATAATCAATCATAAATTCTCTAACAATTATTTAGCTTCAATAAATTTATCAAAAGCTATTCAATCTTAAAAAAAATCTCATCCATATCTCTAATTATGAAGTAATCATTATTAAGCCTCAGAACTGTCCACATCGAACTTAACATGACTAAGTTTTTCCATCAGTTCGCTCCAAATCATATGAAATTGCTTAGCTCTTTCCGCCTGCCTTTGCGCCGAAGCCAAAAAGTGCGAAAAAGCTAACTCAGTCTCATCCCTAATAACCCTCTCAATCTCCCTCTGAGTCTTATAATTCGCATATCCATACAACTCTTTTGCCCTATCCAAAGCATCTCTCGGCTTTTCAGGCTTCTGTTTAGCCTCAATTTTCCTATAATTTGCATACAATCCATCCTTCTCCTTCATCAATTCTTTCAATACTAACATCTCCTTCCTACTATAAGAAAATGGTACTCTCATATCCTGATCAATAGCCGCAACATTATCAGCCTCATGCTTGCTCCAATCTTCCAAACTTTTTTTCAGTAAGTCTAAAACTTCAGCTTTTTGCTCATTATCAGGGATTTTTTTCTGACATTCTTCTAATTCTTTGACTATATCCGCATATTTTTTCAAATTATCAGATAGACGTTTTTCATCTTCCATTAGCATTGAACATTTTTGTTTGATTTTTTTCTTTAAAATTTCGGTTTGGTTAATATAATTCACTTGTGGATCATAGATTCTACTACAATCACTATATTCAACATGGGCAGTACCATCAAGATTTATAGTTTGGTAGACTGTTTCTGGCTTTTTGGCTTTGGTTGAGCTTGTATATTTCTTGAATTTCTTTTCATCAGTTTCTTTGAGAAAGTTAAGCACGTGGTTTGAACCTCGCATTGAAGGATCTTTTATAAGCACGACCATGAATTGATTGAGAAATTGCTGTCTTTTACGCATGACTTTATCCTCAAGGTTACCTGCTGCTTTTTTTGGAGGTAAGGGAGGGAGATAGCTGCAGATGTTTAGGGTTATTAGGACTTCTCGAAGCCAGAGAAAGTCACTGTAGCGCCTTTTGACCACCCAATCTAGAGGATCTGTTGTTACAGTATAGACGACGTACTTTTTTGAGAAGATTCCCCCACCTGTTATTTGTGGTTCGCTAACTTTGACTTGAATTTCCTTGCACTCAGTCAGATGGTTGGACTCACATGGCTTACTTTTTAGGGTGCTAGTTTCAAGCTTAATTTCTTCAATTTGCTCAATCTCACTAGGTACTTGCGTTGGAGCACTCGGCTCTGGTATGATATTTTCTTCATCTACAGGCTCATCAGCATTTGAATATCCCTGATTTTCCATTCTTTCTCTTATTGACTATTATATTCTCTCATTTTTCAACACACTTTTCCCTTTACATACTAAAAATTTTCTGCATTCATCACATTTTCCATAAACCTCAACACAAAACTCATCAAGCCAAAATCCTCTCTAGAAAACCTATAATTTTCACTTATTTTCAACAATTTTAATAAAAGCCATACACTCAGCAATCCTTTATATAATCTTCATTAGCATCCCTTAATTAAACCTAAACAACTCGAAAAATTCTAATACTCTAAGCTTAATCTAAAAAATCTAAATATTGTCCTATAATTAAATATGGAAAACGATTCAGAGCACTTAAAAGTTGCTGTTAGAGTAAGACCGTTATTAGAAATAGATAAAACTACAGATAGTATTATAAGCATTCCAAGTGTAAATACTATATAGAGCACAGAAATCCAGATTGTCGACAGTGAGCACTTTATTAAAAGTGCATATGATAGAGTATTTGATCCGTCTTCAACCCAAAGTCAAATTTTTGATTTTGTTTCCCCAGCTCTGAATCAGGCATTAAAAGGCTTTAACTGCACTATATTCGCATATGGGCAAACAGGTACTGGAAAAACATTTACAATGTTTGGACAACACGAATCGCTTCAGTCATCTGAATTTATGCCATCACTCTCTCCTTCCTCTGGCCTCATTCCATCTTCAGTCCAACACCTATATCAGTCATCTAAAGAAAAGTCTCTAACCTTTTATTGCTCCTTCATTCAAATCTACAATGAACATCTCTATGATCTTCTTCAAGACCCTAAACGTGGTAAAGTCTTATCAATCCGTGAAAGTAAACTCTATGGAATCTTTGTAGAAGGTCTAGCTGAATTTGTTGCTGAATCAACTGATGATTGCTTTGTACTTATAAATCGTGGGAATGAAAATCGAGCAGTAAGACAAACTCGCTTTAATCATCATAGCAGTCGTTCCCATACAATATTCCAAATGAGTATTGAAAGTGATAAAGCTAATAAAAAAGGCTTAATAAAAAAAGCTAAACTAAATTTCTGTGACTTGGCTGGGTCTGAGAAATATGATAAAGAAAACAACATGATTAGAGATCATGTTAAAGAGCTCACGCAAATCAATAAATCATTAAGTGCATTAGGAAAAGTTATACATGCATTAGGGACTGGATCAAGCAGGCATATCCCATATAGGGATTCTAAGCTCACGAGGCTTCTACAAGATTCACTTGGAGTAAATACTAGGACTATATTGATAGCAACAGTTTCACCAGTGCCTAATTTTGTAGAGGAAACGATAAGTACATTAAAATTTGCAGATAGGGCAAAACAGGTTATGGTGAAAATTAAAAGAAATGAAATTTCTGCGACGAATAACCAGTTGATTTTGAAGCTTCAAAAAGAAATACAGCATTTGAAAACTCTTTTAAACCTAAAACGCAAAGGAGGTATGCAGGAACTTGAACAGAAAATCTGGGTTTTGACTGAAGAGAACCAGAAGCTCAAGAATATCGGATTCACTGTTGAAGAAGTTGAAAGACTTAAGGTAGAAAACAAAAAACTCAGAATTGAACTACAACAAATGGGCACATATGGGAATACAGATGGTTTTTATTATACAAATACTGATGAAGAAATTCCTAAATCTACATCTCCATTCACTAGTGAAACTTCAAAAGGGTCTCGAGTCGGATCATCAAAACCTTCAGAAACCCGTCGTTCTAACCCAAATAGCCTTCCCCCTAAAGCTTCTTCAAAAATCGAACTTACTAGTAAAGCCAAAGGTTTCTGCGATCTCTGCAACTGCGACTTTCCCTGCATACATTCTGCTCCGAGCCCATTTAAAACCCCAAAGGACTTCAAAAGCATTGAAAAATCAAGTTCATCACCCTTTCGTAAAACTCCAATCTATAGATCAGCAGAGTCAACATTTGGAGGTTTCAGCACACCTAATGGGAAAAGCCCAGAACCTAGAAGAATGAATGTTCGATATAGGATGACAAATTGTGTTGTTGAAGATACTGGAGTTACTGATAAATTAAAAGAGGTTGAAAATAGGAAAAAGGAAATGAGGAATATTCAAGCAAGGTTAAATAAAATTACTGAATTAGAAAACTATAGAAAAGAACAGTTTAAAAAAGAAATAAAAGCTCTTGAAGAGAATAGGAAAAGGGAAGAAGAAGATACTAGGAGAAAAATGATTGAAGATAAGAAGAAGAAAATGGATATTTTGGAAAAAAAGAAAGTAGTGGAGGAATTTAAGAGGAATAAAAAGATTAATGAAGAAATTGAGCAGTTGAAGGCTAAAGTAGAGATGAGAGAAGCAGAGGATAAGAGAAGGAGGGAAAATGAAATGAAAAAACAGAAACTTGCTGAGTACTATAGTAGGAAAAAACAGCAAAATGAGTTTGAAGGGGGGAACTATAGTGATGACTTTGATTAATATTTATAATTAGATGAGAGAGTTTGTGTAAAATTCGATTGAATGCTTTGTATGGGAGGTGTAATATTTAGTGGATATATAATTTGCATATAAAAAAGAGTAATTTGTAACAGATTATAGTTCGAAACTAATAGAGAAATATATATGAATATACAAGATAATCAGATTTATAAATTAGAAACAGCACCAAAAAATAAAAGAATAACAAAAGTTTACTATAAAAGCATCTTATTTTAAGTTTAATTAAAATATGCTATTAACTTCATTAAGCAGGTCTTTAAAATAAGGTCTGTCTTCAGGGTCATTCATCAGCATTTTCTCCACAATATTCCTTAGCAACAAATCATTAATCTCAGAAATCGCTTCATACATTTCCAAAAACTTTTCTCCACTTTGAAACTCAGTAATCTCTTTTTTAATAATCAACTCTAATATAACCAATCCTAAAGAATAAACTTCTGATTTTTCAATATTCACATCAAAAGCCTGAACACTCTGAATGCCTTGCACACTTTTAGTATTTTTAGCACTCTGAATACTCTGAATACTTTGAGCACTCTTTAAATCCTGCATTAGTTTATACCTTTCAGGTGATAGGTACCCAGATTCATTATCATCGAAATAAGGAAAATTCTTTACTATAGGTTTTTTTTCATCAACAATATGAACCAAAGCTGATGTGAAATTAACGATTTTCGGGATAAAATCTAATGTCAGGAATATGTTTTGAGGACTTATATTTCTATGAAAAATTCGGTTTAAAGACATAAAAGCGAACCCTTCTATTAAAAATTTGACAATCTTAACGAGTAGGTCATTAGAAAGAATTTCTTGTGATTTGTCTTTTAGACTATCTACAACGTATTCAGTTACAATAAAGTTTTCGTTTTTTTTACTTGAAAAGGACCCATTAACTAACAGAAAGCAATTTAAGCTATTACCGAGGAACTTCATTAGATCAATAGTTTGCTTGAAATTCTCAGACTTTTGCCCTTGAATTTTCATTACAGCTACAAATTTTTTTTTGGTTTTATTATAACCTCGGTAGATGGAGATATATGCAGAAGAACTGTTTTTAAAGGATTTTAATGGATTTGGTTCGATTTCGAGGTTTTGTGTTAATTTTTCTTCTGGCAATTTTATGGGATTAATGCAGTGTTCGCAGCGGCAGACACGACAAGTTTCACAGAANTGGTTCGATTTCGAGGTTTTGTGTTAATTTTTCTTCTGGCAATTTTATGGGATTAATGCAGTGTTCGCAGCGGCAGACACGACAAGTTTCACAGAATATATGTAATCCACAGTTTATAAGGTAACCAGTTTTGCAGTGTTGACAGAGAGATTTTGCCCCTTTTTCAATTTTTATAGAATCTCTTCTATTATTCAAACTCAAAGTTCTAGAGCAAGAAGCTGGAGACCTAAAAAAATCATCAATCGTGCTTTCAAGGAAATTCAAAGTCTGATACTCTTTTGGCTTAGCAAAAGCTCCTAAATCATTAACATACTTAGATTCATCAATACTTATAATTGGGCCTCTAAGTAATTTCCTGTATATAATCAAAATCTTATCTTTATTTTCACCTATCACCCTAAAACACTTTAATGCTTCCATATGGATACTACTGATAACTTTTTCAGTTATCCTCATTGCATTTTTTTCAATAAGCGTCAGTTCATCTATAATTTTTTCGATTTTTTGAAGGATTTTGTTTTTCTTATCATCATCTTCTAGAATTTCTACTACAATGTTCACTACATGTTTTAATTCCGTAGTTAGATGCTTGCTAAGATGTTCTTGGCAAGTATAAATCTCAGTGCTTTCGCAAGTGCATGAGTAGTATATTAAGTTTTTACAGCCTGGGCTAAAGCAATTTTTCGTTATGCTTGACATTTCAGTGTATAAATTATCAGTAAATATGAAATTCTTTAAGATTTTATATTTTTTCCAAGATTCTAAGTTTATGTAAGAGATTATTAGGAAAATGCATAATATAAATAATTAGATTAAGAAAAAATTATGATATTTTTATAGAATTATTTTTAGAGTTTAAGAAACATAGAGGAAATTTTGGTTTATAAGGAATAATTGTGTAAGAATTGTTGGTTTTATATACTTGGCAAGTATAATGTTCATTTTGCATTAAATTTGTATTTGAAACTTTCAATGTTGCTTTGATTCATGCTAGCCTCTAAGGAAAAATGGCATATTTTCTCCGCAAAAGCACTGCTAAAAATTAAATTACTAATAAATATGAGTTGAAATGAGGAGTGGAAAAGGAAATATATTATTTGAATGAGGAAGCTATTAACAAAAACTTTGAAGACTTTGTGGAGTTTTGCAAAGGTCTAGAGAAGTTGATATTATCATTTAAATACTTGTAGAGCTAAGGAAGTATGTCTAAGTTTTATATAATATAAATTTATTGAGACTACGCAAAACTGGCATCATTAAGCGCAAAACCATAAGCGAAACTTGTTTAACTAAAGTAATCATTAAAGTCTAAAAAGCAAAGCCTGATAAAGTCCAAGTATTGAGTTTAAAAACCTTATTTTTAGCATTGCTACTTCCTTGTTCAACTTAAGCTTATAATTTTAATATAAAATCCTATTTTTCATATAAAATTCTTCTTTTCCATATAAAATCCTCCTTTTTATATACAAACTATCCAAATTATATGAAATTGTGACTTCAGCTGATGATGGGAAAATCATTATAGATTACGAGAATGTATCGGATTTAATAAGAGAATGGAAGAGTATTTTCTGAGAAAAGAATTTAAAAGGGGTGTTCAAGGAAATGTCCAAGAGTCTGAGGAATTATTGGAGAAAATGAATTAATTTCAGTGTATATACAGAAATTTGCAGCATTTAGGCTTTATATATAAATTTCAGGTAAATGTGTATTTCAGAAAAAGTTTCAGTAGAGTTTATTTAATGCATATTTTATATAGGACTGACATCTTTTTTAGTCTAAAATAACATAATAATCCCGAAAACTCTTTTTTTATGTTAGCTTTACCTCATATTACTATATAAAATACAAAAATAATATGAAAATCCTGAAAACTCTCTTTTTATGCTAGTTTTACTTCATATTACTATATAAAATACTATAATTACATGAAAATATCAACAATAGATTTAAATCATCCCTAAATATAGGTATAATCATTCGGTAATCTAAAAATATAATAAATATCATATAAATATATGATATCATTGAGAACATATTTCCATGCCAAACTTCTCAAAGCTAATAAATACTTACTCTTATTCTTCAAAAATTATGAGTTAAAAACTGTTATTTCTTTATTTCAGGGTATTTGGAGATATCTAAAATTCTTGTAATGTATAATAAATAAAAACTTTATAATGAAAGTAGTTAGAAATGGTCTTGACCTTTCAATAATACCCCAAATCCATAAAAGGACTCTAGTGTGGATCCATGGACTTGGCGATAACGCTGATGCATTTTGTGATGATTTCTTCAAAGAGCCCCTAATGCCAGACTGCAAAATGATTTTGCCAACAGCTTCTTTGAACCCAGTAACAATATGTGGAGGTGAGATTATGACATCATGGTTCGATATTGCCGGCTATAATTATAACCCTACATTTGAACCAAGTGTTGAAAGAATCAACTCAATTTTACGTGAAGAAAGTAAGCATACAGATTGTTTAATGATAGGAGGTTTTTCACAAGGTGCAGTAATGTCGCTTTACTGTGGGCTTAGTCGTTATGAAGGGAATGTTAATGCAATAATCGCATTAAGTGGCTTTGCTATCCCTATGGAAATACCTCCTCATAAATTATCAACACCAGTACTACTTTATCATGGAGCTCAAGATGACAGGATTCCTTTGCAGGATTCGATGAAAACTATTGAGGATAATCTTAAAGGAGTGAATTATCATATGGAAGTACACCCAAGCATGCCTCATGAAGTATACCTTGAAGAATATGATTTTATACGCAATTGGCTTAGAACAAGGTTTAGTTTTAATTAAGATTTGATCTTTGATTTTTAAATTGATAGGGTTTTTCTATATGATTACGTATTTATTATTGTATTTTCAAACGCTTATAATATTTAGTTATTGCATAACCTTTTAAAACTCACAATTATGTATATTATTTATATTTATTCAATCAAAATTCTATAAAATCCATACAATCATATATCCTACTAAAATTATCAATCCTTCTTTATCTTATTTCCTAACCCAAGCCTTATCTTCTTCAACCTATTTCTCTATAAATCCAATAATACTATATTCTTACCACATTTTAAACCTATATATAAACCTAATGCATTCATATCCTAAAACCTAACTAATCATATATCAAAAATCACAGAAAAATTGAATACTGATATTTGAAATAAAATAATAATACATGTACGAAGAGCATCATAATGCTAATATACTAGAGGAATACAGTGATAAATCTTGGGATTTGCCAATTGAAAACTTTGAACTGTCAGGTTGGAGCGAAAACCCAACAATGTTTGACTTAAGAAAAGCTATGATAAGTTCAGACCATACAAGTCTATCTAAATACAAAAATAATCATCGGCAGCTTAAAACTGGTCAAAGGGTAACAAGACAAGAAGCGCGGTGTCCTTTTATATATAAAGCTTCATCAAGGCCATGCCAACAATCAGATAAAAAAGCGCATTTTAAAGGTGATTTACTAAAAGGAAATAGGTTTATGGCAAGAAGACCTGAAAATTATTATCAAACTGTGGATAATTCTAATAATCTGCATATAACGACGATTCCTTTACTCAAAAGAGATGGGAATAAGAGAAATAAGTCAATGACTTCGGAAAAAAGACCTGTTAAGCTCCAGGATTATTACGATAAAAGCTTTTTGATTGTAAAAAGGTCACCACCAACGGTATCTGGGTATTCAGTAGTATTTTATCGCAAATAGCTGATAATTAAAATAATGATATTTGATATTTAAAGAAAAATAATCTTTTGATTGGTTGGGATTATGAGAAAAAGTATGAAATTTTTAAGGGAAATGATTTAGATGTATATGATTTTTTATAAAATTGGCTGTGATATAACTAGATATTTTAAGTTTTTTATGACATGTGATTTTATTATTTCTAATATGATTATCGGTTATTGTGGATGCATCCTAATGATTGACAATAGGTTATATTATTATAATTTTAAAGATAATAGTTTTTACATAAGGCTTAGTTCTGCTTGTATGATTTTCTTGATAATAAAATATTTAATTAGAAAATTTATGAGGATATCTATTGCTATAACTAATCTCTCTCATCCGATTAAAACTTTTTTCTACAAATTTAATACTCCTCATAACTTTGCAGCAACCTAAATTCCTATGCAACTTTCACAAAAGTACCTTCAACTTATACGAATATTCTAAAATTCTCCCATCATAAAAAACAATCCTCTCAACCAAATACCGAAAGTATCAAAATAATAATAATAATTATTATCATCATCATCTCCAAACTTTATTCTCAAACCCATCATTAAAATCTCTCAAAGATTCTATCAAAACATATAAACCTACAACAAAATCCTTTAATTCAAAAACCATCAAATCCTTCAAACCCTAAATTCACCACTAAAATCTTTTCCCTCAAGCATCAACCCAAAAATCAGCCCTCCTCCCACTTCTAAAATCTTCAACAAATATCACCTAAAACCCTGTCAAAAATTTTTTTCTTATCCAGTCATTTTTTCAAAAAGTAATAAAAAGAAGTAAAACATGCACAAAAAGGAATCTCTAAGAAACAAAAAAACTATTATCGAAGACCAAGTTGAAGATATATATGGAGTGCATTTTAAATATCAAGACCTGTTTTCAAGGCTACTAAAGGTTCAAAAACAACGGAAAATGTCTGAAGAAAAAAGCCCAATGCCAAGAATGCCATCGTATGACTCTAATAATATGAGGCAGTTCAGTTCAAGTAAAGGTAAAAAAGAATCTTTGCTTAATAAAAGGTCTATAAGTACGATGAATCTTTATCAAAAAACTACTCGTCGAAGTGTTTCTGTAAAGAAAATCCTAGTCCAGCACCCTGTTACAGATAGGAAACACGAAATTTTTAAAAGCTTTTCCCCTAATACTAAGAAGCCCAAGCGGCTTTCTGTGCATGCTAAAATTGCCAAAAAACCTGAAAAAAAAGCTTCAACAGGGAAGATCACAAAGAAAATGCTAATAAAGCCTAAGGAGTTAAAAGATAAAGAGTGATTAGAATAGAATTTAAATATACGATTAATGTTATAAATTTTGAATTGTATGAATAAGTTTGTAGAGGATTTTATAGGCTATTAACAATAGATTATAGAAATGATAGAAAATTTGGAATGAAAAAAAGGGTGAATATTTGATTGAGTAGAAAAAGCGGGACTGATAGGGATAAGGCTAAGGCGCTAAGTGTTTTTTGTTGTTGTGAAGGATTATGGAAGAAAGTAGTTTTAATAAAATTTATGTTGATTATGTATTCATAATTACATGTATGGAGAATGCTATTTAAGAATTTCTAAGGATACATATTTACAATATAAACAAAAAATGATAACATATAGGGCATAACTAAAGAAGCTATTAAAAACAATCATTAAAGTGTTATATATAATAAAAAGATAGTAAAATACACTAATATAAATAAAATACTATATAAAAAATCCTCCTCATTTCCTTAATATTATATACATTTAGCAAAAATGATAATACCATTCTGCTAAATCTCTCCACAGTTTCGACATCTATATTTATAATTAAACTTTATTTCATAATTAATCCCCACACACTCTTAAAACTAAGTTTTAGCCTACGACATTCATTAGTTATTCTCTCTCAATCTAACCTCTCAAGCAATCCTAGCAATTAAATTCATGTGTAGAAATAGTTTATTTAAGTTCATGCTTGCACTCTGTTATTTATAAAATCTTATTCAGCCAGCTGACTCAACTTAGGTATTTTATAAATATCCTTATTAGCATTTCTATATTAAATATTCATAACTCATTTATTTTTTATCCTTTAATTTTTATTTTCGATAATATACTTGATATTTTCAACCTTAAAAGCGAAATGAATAGCTTTAATTGCCTTTTTTAATAAGTTTTTAAGATTGATTTCATAAAGTTCAGTTAGAATATAGATTTTTTTATGAGATTTATCTATAATTTGATTTTTTTTTCGTAATGTTTAACAAATTTTCTTATAAGTCCTCTAATTTTTCTGCCATTGTTGTTTTATTGCTTATTCTTTTTACATGAGATTTTGATTGCACGAGATTAATTCATAGAAAGACTTTTGTTTAAAATTAATAGTTAATTCTTATTTAGGTAATAAAATATTTTAACTCACTAATGCGCATAATTTTTTGATAGTACACTGAAATGAATTAATATATTTGACTAAATATCAACATTATAAAAGTTTTCTGCACTTATTTCATCAATCTTCACCTTAGTGCTGAATCTATTCCCTGCTCCTACTTTCGTAATTTCTTTTGAGGCAAGACCAAAACCCTTAGTATTTAAGTGTGAGTCAATGAATTTTTTTGATTTTATTGTTTTATGAACGGTTAACTACTAAATAATCTAATCGAAATTCTTGTAATGATTCAAAAATACTCTCAACTCGTCGCTAAAATTAATGAGACTAGTCAATTCTTTTTTAATAATATCTAAAATTGTTCCCATATCTTCATCGATAAATTCTAAGAAATATTTCACTGGGGATCAACTGGCATTGATTTTCAATATTCTTTCTTTGTTATTTTCTTCTCATCGTCAAGAAGTCATAATTTCAATGTAAATATTCACTCCTCCTATTTTTTCTCTATTGAATTTGAAAATAAAGCATCAACTTCTCAAAAAAATTAAACCACAGTCTTAAAGCATACTTTTCTATGTTATATTCATAAGTGATTTTAATTATGTGGATTTTTATAACAAAAAATTCATATGGAATAATTGAAGCAATATAAAATCTAATTTTCGCTAGATAAAAATTGAATACAAAATAAATAGCCTGTCATTATACTAACTTTTATTTTACTTTTCTAATCCTATGTTTGAGATTTAAGATTTAGAATAATCCTCATCTGGTATTTTAAGTAAATTAGGCCACAAAGAAGTATTTCGTTTATATAGAAATTTAAATAGCTTGGCCTTCGTTTCGGATTGCTTTCAACAGAAGTACTTTATAATTTTTCAATTATTTAATCAAGAATTCACTTATAAAATTATTTTTTAGACAAAGTTATTCTATAAATGAACCCTGTTTAACTGGGATTTTAGTTATTGGATAAGAGATTTTATGCGATGTGCAAAGATGATTGAGTTTGTGATTGTGACATGCTTGATTGAGGTTCTGTGGGTTGAAAAAGAATTGAACTTTTTGGGTTTGTTTTGATGATATAGGTTTCTAGAAAGAGAATTTGTGGGAAAATGATGATTTTTGTATGAGAAAAAAGATATATTTTTTTTGAGGTATGCTAAAATTTGGCTTATAAGGAGAATTAGGATAGTTTATGGGTTATTTGGTATTATAATATCTTAGTAATGAAAATAATATTATGTTTGATGAGTGTACAAGACATTAAATGTTAAGGAAGTATGTTTAATAAAATTTACATCAATATTTATTATTTTATATATGAAGTCAGCATGTTTTTACATCACAATAAAATAATAACTAGTATTATCAAAACATCCATGGAACTGCGGGCTGATTTCCTAACTTCTAAAAATGTATATCAAAAAAAATCTCAGTATTTCAGATATTATATAATCTTCAATTTAAAGCTAAATGATTAAAACTTTGCATTATATCAACAACTAAATCGAAAAAACACTTATTTTTACTATTAAATATTATCATAAAAAAGCATCCCTTCTTCTGATAAATTAAAAATATAATTTTATTATACACAAAACTTTATATGCAACCTTATAAAAATTTCTAATCTTATATTACAATATATTATAATAACTATCCAATAGTCTTTAAAATAGCATATCTCTTATCAATTTACCTATTAAATAATATATCAAATATGATTAAAATATCAATATGCCTAATAAATATTTCCTTACGAGCATTTAAATTATAAAAATCCTATATTCATGACAGATCCTTTATCTCTGATAACTAGCATAATTTTTTGCATGCTTATTTTATTTAGCATGCAAAGTTTATCCTTTTTTATCAAATAAAATCAATGCATTCTTCATTTCATAGGAATTCTATTAGTTTTATCTAATTTTATAATTTATATATATACTTATAAGATAAATTGGGTTGAAATAACCTCTAAAGATTAAAAGAGTTAGTTTAAATATAAGAAACTTGACTATAGGCTAAAAGGTACAATTTAATGAAGGACATTTAGGTTTTCGACTATAAAGAAAGCTATTTGAGTTCAGAATTTTTATTTAAAGCTAAAGGACTGAAATTGTACTTTAAGACTATATGTGCTATGATAATAGGCTTTTATATTCCATCTGAGCAACTGAGACTAAAATTTCTAGCATATAATCGAGAAATTATGCTTTGGAAACTATTCCGAGGAACTTTTAAATGGAGTGAAAATATTAAGCTTTGCCGTCAGAATGATATTCTCATATGAAAATAGATTCCTGATATAGCTGAATTTTGTATGAAGTACTTGGATTTGTTATTATCATATGGTTAAGCTATAAATAAAGTTTATAGAGTTCAGGGAACATAATTTTGGTTAAATATTACTTTAACACTTATTGCAATATGAGTTTTTACCTTTCTCTCTAACTTTTGCTTGATTACTATGAAAGCTTTTTCAACTCAAACATCAAGCATAACTATAAAAATATCCCAAAAATGCAATCAAAAACTAATACATTTACATTATCAAACGTGTTAAAAGGATACAATTTTCTTCCATAATATAAAAATATTTAAAATCCATGTTACATTTATTAAAGATATAAATAATATCTAACAACTATCTTTAATCAACCTGCTTATTTATCAATTCAGTAGATATATAAAATATCTAGTATCCACACTAATATTAAGAAGTAAAGCTCATTTCTTCTAAGATATTCTTAAAAAATAACGTAAAGTAGTGAATTAAACCAGCATTACAAGAAAAATAAGTTGTTGCCAATCGAAAAACAAAAGATATGCCTAGCTTACAAAAATAAATAATGCATGGAGATATTTTGGGGAAAACATATAAAGATATAAAAATGATAGTTTGAGTTATTCTCAAAGTTTGAAGTTCTACAATAATATAAAAGATATAAGAAATATCCATTTTTATTTTAATCCTTCATGGACTTTTTTTTGCATCTGAATATTTTCCGCATATCTTTTAGAATTATTTGAAAATGAGACCTGAAGGTCGATTTTTGAAGAAGAAAAATGCATAAAGAAAACGAGAATGGTCAGAGCTTTTCATATATTTATTGGGCTATGAGGGGCTTACGACTTTGCATGAATTTTGGACCGATTTACCGATTTTTTGTCTTAAACTTCCCATTTTGGGAGATTTTTTTATTGGGTTTTTACTTTTGATTATTGCGTGATAACAAGGTAAAATAAGCTATATTTCAATAGGAGAAGTGTAAAGAACACATCATTTCTAGATCAATTGGCCAGATTTAGAATTTAAGGTTTTTGCAACAGACGTTTTGGATTATGCATTAATAGGATTGTTAGAGTAGTATGAAGAAGATTTTTATAAGTGTCTTATATAGTTAAGAGAGATTTTAGATGATTTACGTGAAATAATATTTTTGTGATAAGGGTAATTTGATATTTTTTTTCCTTTTTATGGAGATACTTACTTATAATTATTCAATTATGCTAAATTTTCACCTTTTCAATAAAAATTCCAATACTATAGGTGCCCACTTGCTAAAGTTTTCTTGCCCTATGAAAAATATATATATTATATGAAATTGTATCTTATTAAATAGATATATGTTCTTCTAATATTATATCCTAACCCAATCTTCGTCTTTTTATATTCATTCCAAAAAATTATACTTAATTTCACTACTAAAACCTAAAAAATAAAACTAAACCATTTTAAACTTGCAATTATATTGGACTTCATTGTTCTTATATAACCCTACCTTAAAAACTTATCTACCTAATCAAAACCTTTAAATAGCCTTAATCAAACTTTCCCAGGCATAAACTTTTCTTATCAAATACTATATCGAAGCAAACTTTATTTAAAAACCTGTATATAAAAAAACTTTTTTTACCAAATCAGATGATTAATATCATAAGATTTCAGTCTGATACTCAAAAAATCAAAAAATCATTAAAGCAATATCTAGAGTAGTTTAACATTGAAATAGTATGCAATCAATTTCCTCAAACATAAAGACAAAAAATATCCTATTTACAACATTAGATTTAAGCTTAAGTATAATCAAACCATAGCGATCTAAAGTAAAATTGGTTGATTTTGGAAGGAAAAGAATCATGCATCATTTAAACTAGAAAAGGCAATAAGCAGGATTTATTTGTACTATAAAGGTAATTAGGTATATATAATAACTATTAGTATTCAGAAAAATGATAATGGGCTGATGTAGGATATGTCTGAAATTTTGATTAGGTATTTAAGTGACTAATTGTGAGAAAATGCTGATTTTGTCTATTTTTAATACCTGAATTCACAAAAGCATATAGAAAATTCGTGTCTTAAAGGTTTATAACATTATAATATTTTTTTTATCAAAACTTTTAATTATTATATGGCATTTTTCTAAGCGAATTATATTTCTAGGTATTATATTCAAGCTAGGAATCATATCAGAAGTAGATAATAATTTTTTTGTGATACTAGGAATGATGTGAATAATAATTGTTTTGTGATACTAGGAATGATGTGAGATGAAAAAGCATATGGGATTTCTATTATAGTAGAGTCTGGGATAATCAGATGTTTTATATGAAAAACATCTGTATAGGAAAAATCACGATAAAAACAAAAGAAGAGAAAAAAATTGGTTAGAATATGCAATTTAAGCCTTAATTAAAGGTGTTGGAGAAATTTTTCATGCTTATAAAATTGCCTAACTCAATCAGTTGTTTAAAGCCAGATTAAAAATGGGTAGTTTTTTTGGAAGAGAAAAAACTAATATAAATATTGTATATCAAGAAACTAAAAATTGTTGTCTCAGCATTCTTTATAGTCTATATAATCTATTTTAGTATTAGTTAGGAATTATCGCTTGATTATTGTCCAGCCCTTATACATAATCTATCTTATATTTACAAATATATCCACTACTTATTATCAATCCTAATAATCAAAGCATTTCTTAAAATACCCTTTATTCTTTTGTTTAAATCTCAACTAAAACTTTTGCATTCCAACCATCAAATCTTCTATTACCAAAAATAAAACCCTTAATGTAAATTCAAAAAACCCCTCCAAAATTAAACATTTACACAAAACCAACAATCCTACTTCAAAAAATTCCCAAAGTTAATTAACTATAAACACTATCTAAAAACTCTTCAAGGCTAAGTCTCGAGTCTCTATTTGTATCATAATCCCTAAGCAATGAGCTGATTTCCCCATCATCCAATATTTCTCCTTTATCAATAAGCATGCATCTAAGCTCGGATACATCTAAATACCCATCTTTAGTAAGGTCAGAATCTCTAAAAAATCGTTCTGCTTCATCACGAGTCATATCGTGTGCAACAATGCACTGCTTATAAAACATTTTATATTCTTCAAAATTCAAACTTTCTTTAGATTCTTTTGCAAAGTTCTCTAAAATTGTTTGGATTTCTTTGTTTGTCAAATGAAGGCCTAGAAACCCAAGTCCACTGCACAGTTCACTGAGTTCAATTTTATTGTTATTATTCCTGTCTAGAAATTCAAATGTTTCTCGACAGTCAAAAAGTTCATCTTCGGTAAGATCATAGTCTTCCATGCTAGAAAAATTATATAAATGCTTGGAAAATGGAATGATAAGGTAATTATTAGAATTTTATGAAGGAAGGTTAAGTGATATGACAAGATTTTGTATGAGTTTTATAGAGATACTGTAGGGTTTATAGGATTTTTAAATTCAATAAAGTTTTTTTGAATATACAAGACAAGACTTGCTGGATAAATTTCATATGATTTTTAAATACAAAATGCTTATCTTTTAATAATCTGTAAAGGGGAAATTCTACCAGAGTTCTAGTTTTTAAAATAACTTCCATAACAATAAAAAATATCATTCCTATAAAAAAATTCTTATTCTGACAGTATAAAATAAATAATAATTAGTCAAGCGCATTATGTTATTAAACATATACACAATTTTCTAACCCAAATCATAAAACTTAAAACACTTTAAATCAACTCTTATCTTAAAGATATATTCAATTAATCATAATAAAACTTCAGTAGTCTCACAAGCTACACTAAGTGCTTTTCTATAATCGCTAACATCACAGCCTATGAGGCTTAAGTTTTTCAAATGCATCTGTGGTAGGCATTGTGTAAGGACTTCTGCACCTTTAGGGCCAATATTATTGTGATCTAATATAAGCACGTCAAGATTTGTAAAGGATGAAAAAAAAGGAGCTAATAAGCATATATGCGAATCTTCGATACCGGTGCTATCTAGCCAAAGTTCTTTTAAGGTGCATGGCAATTTGGTGACAACGTTGTTTCCTCCTTCTTTCATAAGAAAATTACTCCCTACCTTAAAGACTTGTAAGAACTTTAGCCCTTCAAGACATTTACCTATATGCACACTGCCATTTATTGAGATCTCGTTTCTATGTATGTCTAGATATACTAGTCTGGGAAAATACGATACAACATTAGCCAGCATTTTCACACCCATGTCACCAATCTTATTATCCCCAATACTTAATACCTTTAAACTCCTCAAATAAACCAGCCCTCCACATATAAGAATCATTCCACTCGCTTCTAGTTTCACATCTTCTAATAATAAAGTCTCAAGTTTCATCATCCTTTCAAACGCTTGAGCAAGTTTCTCAGCCCCTCTAGATCCAATAATATTATGGCTTAAATCTAATTCTGTAAGCTTAGAAAAGTCAAGTAAAGTTTCTGTTAAACTATCCCAAGTATCAGGACCGAGCTTAGTTGAAGCAAGAAGTAATGAGTTAACATGAGTGAAATATTGTAAAAGGTTTTGTAAATAAACCCCTCCTTCATCGCCTAGTTCTCGATTAGTTAGATCAATTTGCGTCACAGTTTCTGTTTTGTTTTGTATAGCTAATTCTGCTAGTTTACCTAAGCGAGGGGGCATGGCGCTTATGTTGAATTCATCAGGCATGGCGACTTTTGACCTTATGGTTGGCTCGTGGAGATTGGGTTCCCAGCATTGACAGTTTCCCATAGTTTTTATATGCAAGCCATGAAAATTTTAAATTTTTTCAAGGATTTTGCTAGGCTTGCAAATGAAGATGTTTTTGAGGGCCTTTAGGATTAAAGAAACTAGAGGCTTTTATGACAATAGGTACTAACTGAGATGACTTATGACTAAGGTAGATGAGGTTTTAAAAATTTAGTGAATATGGGGAGATTTTGTATAGGATTAGAATTAATAGATATTATATAAAATTATAGGAGTTTATACTTTTTTTAGCATTTATGCATGGTTTATTATATAAATATCATAAAGCATTATGATTACTTTAAATATCTTATATAATTTCATTCACAAAATAACATTTTTATTGAATCTAAAAGCCTGCCAATTACATTTCTATTATATGCTTACATAAGCATTCATATCCACATATCATATCCACATATCATATCCACATATTATTTCCACCTAGAAACCTGCTAATTATTATTAAGTACTTTCATAAATAGCTGATTATTACTACTAATTGTATCATTTGTCATCTCTTTCAATATGATCTTCAAAACAATTCCTACTTTAAAATTTGGAATAATCAGTATTAGAGAAAACTTATACCAAGATGCAATTGATAGCCTAGAAAAAACTTTCAGAAACCCTGATTAAAAGAAAATCAGTATTTTGTCATGTTTGGCAGAAGAATATTAGTAACTAAAAAACACCAAAAAGCTCAATGAAGTTTATGAAAAAGATTCAAATCGATTCAAGGTAGTATATAGTGGCAAACTTATATATTTGGAATATTTATTCTAAACACCCGTGTAAAGATCAAAAACCATCCCGTAAAGTTACCTATTAGCCTGTAAAAATCACTAACCAACCCATAAAGCTATCTACTAGCCCCGTAAAGACCATGGACAATCCAATAAGGGCAACCAACTAATCTCTAAAATTTATAGTATTTTTAACTTATAATTGATGATATAGAGATTTACTTACTTTTTTCTAATAACTAAAGTTATAATCTCCATGTATACTTCAGACAGATCAGCAGCGATAACTTTCTTTGTTTCTTCCTGAAATCTTTCAAAAATCATTTGCTTTTCTTCTTCTGTCTTATCATCTAAAATACTAAAAAGCTGTAGTTTTGATAGTACAGAAAAATAGTTATTTAGCTTATCCTGATATAAGCTTAAATCATGAGTTTCTAAATATTCCGTATAAAATGGGCAGATTCTTTTGTTTACTTCAAGATGCACCACATCAATTTTATCATCGAATTCTTTTAAAACATTCCTCATTTCCTCGATTTTCATTCCATGAACATTCCATTCCATAGTTTTAATCTTTTCTTCAGAGATAAGCCCTTGATTTAATAATGCAATAAACGGCATGATGAATATTTTCCCCAATACCATATTAAGTTGTTCTCCACTACATGCTACAATAGTCGTCAAAGTTCCTCCAGGGACTAATTCTTCAATCCTGTGTTTTAATATAGTTTTCATATCTTCAAAGCCTTGTTTGATAAACCCACCATGTACTAAACTTGTATCTCCCTCTGGACGTACAGGTTTTTTTGACAGGTAATGGAAGGAAAAAGCTGAAAATCCAACGTGAATGCTGTTTGAAGGGAAGATTTGGTTGAAAAACGACCTGCCAACTGTTGAAAAGTAAGTATTTGGCAGGTTTAGATAAGAAAAATCACAAGAATTTAGCAAGTTATGAACTTCAGACCAGTTGTTGCTTGGAAGGTCAGTATGAGTTATCCATACAGTGCGATTTGAATATGATCTAAATCTCTTGAGGCATTCAGAAAAGTAGATGATGGAGTTTTTACCTTCAGAACACCCATAGTCTGAGATTTTTATAGGACCTTCAGTTAAGTTTAAGGTATCTTTTAAGCAGTTTTCGAATAAATCTAAGGATTTTAAGTTTATTTCTAGTTGCCAAGCACATCCTGAGTTGTAACCATTTAAACTATGCTGCTCAAATGCCATTTATATGTGAGAAAAATTAATTGTTGAAGAAAACAAATATTTCTTTGCGTGTTTTAATTGTAAAGGATTGCTAGATAATGGGTGCTAAATAATGTTATAGTTTGAATGCTTTAATTAAAATATGATAGGTATTGAATTTGGATATTGCTTAATGAAGATGGGTATTTTCGGTTGAAGGTTAGAAAATTTTATTATTAAAGATATAAATTTATGCTTTTGCTTGATATTATGTAGTAATATATTGAAGACTAAGTCTTGATACTTTCATAAAAAGTTATCGTGCTTGAGTCTGAATTATTTAAGATTTTGAATTTTTTGTAGTTGAGATGTCATTAGCTACAGTTGTATAAATTAATTCTGTAGTATTAATTATTCCTGTAGTATCTATTTTCAATTGGAGCTATATTTGTCTTTTTGTATTAGTTGTTATAATTATATCTAAGAGTGTCTTTATCCTTAATTTATGCTTTAAGCTTAAGTTGCATCTGTAGTTTCAGTTTAGTGAGTTGCTCCAGTTAACTATTCTGCAAGTGCTTATTTCAATAGTATTCTTTTAAGTCCTCGAGACATCAGTTCCAGTATTGTGATCATACTTTGAATCATCTGCATTATGATTATTTTTATCATGCTCAGCACTTTTAATATATTTATTTTAATATAGCATAATCTTTATCTCAATCATGTTTATGATCGACTTTTTTTAACATCATATCGTTATCAACTTTACGCCAAATTCATTTTTATTTCTATTATATCAGTTTAGTGGCTTTCATTGCTATATCAATTCAATTAAATTAAATCTTTATTTTATATTATAATTCTTAGTAAGTCACCTCTGTAGTTTTAATTACAGTAGTTGTTCCTGTAGATTTTATTTCAGCATCTCCCCCAAATAACTAAAAATAATATAGCAATTCATTAATTATTTGTCAATATATTCTATACTCTTTATGCTCTTTATATAAAATATTTCTAATAAAATATTTTTATGTGAATTGATAAGTCAATTTTAAAAGTATTTTGATTGATAAAATAATTCTCTACATTTTGAAATGCTTTTAGTAGTATCATTAACTTTTGGCTGAATTTACTATGACAGAATTAAGAACTTGGCTTTTTTTGAGGAATAAGCTTATGGTGAGGGGCTTTATTACAGATTCTTAAATAATTTTTGAAGAGTTGTGTGAAAAAATCATAATCATTGTGTTATCGAATCACGAAAAAAAAATATTGCATTTAATTAAAATGGAAAATGTCTAATGGAAGAGATTATATACTGTGATCAAAAATTTTGGAATTTTGGTTTTTGTTAAAAATTGTGTGTATTTTAAGGTTTTGAATTTTTTTTTGGTTTAGTCAAGTCAAATTTTATAGGTTTATGATTGAAAAGTGCTCAAATTTGAAAACTCTAAATTATCATATGACTGCATCATAATAGAATTTTTTAAAAGCCTCTTTCTGTCATAAATTTTAGTTATTTTGATATGAAATAATTATAAAAACTAAATTAAAATTCTTAGTCTGTCTGTATATAAAAACAATCACACTCAGGTCTAATTAATATAAAACCTAACTTATAATCTTATAAAAAATCTTTCAAACATTTTTCCATCATAATTAAAATATATTATTATTCATATAGTAATTTATAATACAAAGGACCATAAATCTATATAAACTTCTCTCTTACTTTATATAAGTCTATATTAAAAAAAATCTTATTATATTTTTCTTATCTAAAACTATTAGTATTCTTACAATAATTCCTAATATGCAAATCAAGTTTAAATTTTAATTCTTATTTCTAAAACAAACTCCTTAACCAATTTCTCTAAAACATTTCCCAATACGCATTTAATATCTAATTCTATCTCAATATCGTCCTTATAAATCCAAGTTTTATTATATTCACTTGTAAATATAAAAAATTTAGAAACTATGTCTTCAAAAACCCTAAACTAGACTCAAAAACTAAATCAAAAAACTTTCTATTGTGTTTTTCTCCCAATTATCCAAAAAAAATATAATGAAACTACTTTGAATACCACAAATTGCTAGATTACTGGCTGACTTCTATAAAAACCACAGATTTTACTAAAAAAACCAATTTAAAAATCTCTATAATTAACTATTATAATAATAACCATTCTCCATATACTTTTCTATAACGCTCACATCGACAATATCCTTGTTGTCTTGAGGTTGGCTTGTGTCTATATTCTCAATCCATTCATTTTCACATATAATATCGCTTGAGTTTATATCATAAATTATATTGAGTTCATCTATCATGAGCACTTGGTAAAACTCTTTTAGACCCAGCCAATGAGAAATGCATTTTTCGCTATGATTTTCATTTAAACAGCAGAAGTAATTAAGACTTGAGACTAATAAACTTGAATTTTCTTCTGCGAATATATAATCAATAAAATAAGAAAAACTTTCTCTCATTCTATAATCAGCAAAATAATCCCTAACATAAGTATCATTAAAGCTTTTTGCCGCTTTATTTTTAGACCCCTTCCTTCTGGCCTTCCCATCAGTCATAGGTCCAGACTCAGTAGGACAAATTGCACTCATGATCTCCCAGTTATTCTTAGTAAAATCTTTAAACCTTTCAAATGCCTTAGCCTGCTTATCAGTAAAAAGCGCCATCTCCCTTTTCATTCTTCTTAATGATTTCTTATTAGACATGATCATTCTTATGTTCTTTTTGTGTAATCTGATAATATTTGCCCTTACGTATTCTTTTTTAAGAGGTTTTTTTGACCTGTAAAAGAATGGAGCTAGTTTTTCTTTGATTGTTTTAAAATAGTCAATTTTCGAAAAGAGATTTTTATCAAATTCCTGACTTGGATACACAGAAAAACACTGTCCTGGTTCTGATTCGTCAAGGAGACACTTAGTTTCCTGGTCCATTTTAATAATACCAGCCATTAAAATGCCCTGGTCAGGGTAGCTTAATCATAATTTTATATGTTTAAAGACCATAACTCATCTTAAAGACCATGGTTTTGCGGGGATTTTAAAGTTTTTCGATATGGAGTTGAAGAAAATATAATATTTTGATGGCGTCGAACTAAGAAATATAAGATTTATCGAAAGGGACTATAAGAACTTTGAAGTTAAGGCTACTAAAACGTTTATTGGTAGGTGCTTGTAATGTGTAGATGGTTGACAAAGGGTGTATTCCCTATGGATGAGAGAATAGTTCCATCTATATTATTATTCTTATACCATAAAGAAAAAGGGGATGTTTTAAGTTTTTAAGGGAAAATTGATTAGTAATTAGGTAGAAGAGGGGGGTTAGGTGAGAATAGTTGGATTTTTAAATGGATAGAAGATACTTTAAGCGTTAAAGTAGTGAGTTATTAGAGTAGACTTTGCCTCGAAAATCAATACAAAAGCATATAATTTTGGTAATTATCCTTACTAGAAAGAAGCTTTTGTTTTGATCAAGCCTGACTAGTTATTCTGTTCTCTATTAATTGTCTTTTAGTATAGTTTCTTAGATTTTTTCCAATAAAAAGTTTCCAGTCAATTATAACTGCTCTAAGACTGAAAAGTCTGCACATTACCAGAATAACTTTATGATATTTTGAAAAATGAATCCATTTGCTTAGAGCTTAAAAGAAATTCAGGATTATTTTAAGTCGTTCTCATAAAAAACCATCAGATAAATTAAATGAAGCTTGCCATATTAGTAAGCTAAAAGAAGAAGTATGTTATATTAAATTCTTTTTATTATATACATATAGTATTGAGAACCCTAACTTATATTTTCTAAGGCAAAGCCACCTAAATTCTCTTTATAAAAAAAGTTTAAAATTTTTGTATGATTCAAATTCAAATTTAAAGTAGAGAGATAGCTAGGTTGGTGGAGTTATAACCTCTTCTGGTCCAGGTTTGAGAGTCCTGCGACCTCTTTCTTTCAGCTGATTCGGGATGGTGTACGACTCATCATCTTTAATAATTTGCTCGTTGACTTTACCCAGTAGTTCTTTAGAGTTTCTTTTTTTGAGAGTGAGTATAACTGAGGCAAGTCTTGCGTTTATTTTGTTTTTCCTTGTGAAGCCTAGTTTTTTAGGGCATATCTTGAAGTTCTTTATATGATAATGTCATTATAAGAAGTTTTTATAGTAACTTTTACAAATAATTAGGTATAAGCTTAATTAAACTCTATCAATTGCATAAATTAAAATTAACCTGACTGAAAGTAGTAAATATTGCATTCCCACCTAAGAGTGTTAATCAATATTTCAATTGCTTGTTTATTTTCATAATAACAAAAACACATATATTTAAACCCTAAACACTTCAATATCATTGATATCTATCATTTTATATTAAAATCGCGGGCTTATTTAAATGGAACTTGAATACATTGTATATTTCCCAGATCATTTCAACAACGAAGAACTTTTCGCCAACTTAGCTGAACTGAAAATCTGCTATCAATTTTACAATTCTTCAATTCATCACCCACAGGCAATCCTACTTCACCGTACGCGGTATTCAAAAAAAATCATATCTCAAGATCATGCACAGAATTTCTCTAAAGTAGCACTTATATACTACCCAAGCATTCCCAGCACTGAAGACCTTCAACAAACTTTATCTACTTTATCAGTCTATGCAATAAATAATATAAAAACTCTTATAATCCTTGAAGGTATCGATGATCATCTAGAGTCATTATCTCTAACTGAAAAAACAAACTCAGTCCGTGACACAATTGAAGAGTGGCTATGTCAGATTTTCCTCAAAGGTGTTGATTGTATAAAAACTGACTCTACAAAACACACTGTTAACATCATTCATAGAATTTTAACTATCCTTACACATAGTCCTTATAATATTTTACCAAGCATATTCAAAATCCCAAGCAAAAAACTCCAAACAACATCAGAAATCCCAGAAGGTTCTAAATTATGGGCGGAACAACTTATAAACATTCCAGGGGTTTCTGAACAAAAGGTAGGCAAAATTATAGAGAAATTTCCCAATTTGACATCGTTAATGGAGTTTTATCACTGCACAGAAAAGAGTTCTAAGGAGAAAATAGACACAATTGCCTTGATGTTTGAGAGAAAACAGAAAAAATTATCAAGTAAGGTATACAAAGTTTATAGTAGTGATAATCCTAATGATATTGTATAATGTTTTTGATGATAATAGTTGGGGTTATTGCGACGAATTATAATATCCCAGAGTATTATGGGTCTTATTATAAAGACTTTAACCCAAATGGGAATTTGAGTATTGGGTTTTATTGGAGTTCTTGTTTCCATATAAGCTCAGTTATGGATTTGTGGATTAGTAATCCTGTCGATCATACTGTTGTTTTTATACAAGCTAGTACTTATCAGTTACCTAAAGCTACATTAGTTAGGATAGCTGGTCAGAAGGGTATAGGGAATTTTAGAGATGGGGATTTATCTACAGCTCTTTTAAACTCCCCAATGTCGGTTTCTTACTATGAAAACAAAGTTTATGTAGCGGATACTCTGAATCATTGTATCCGGGTTATTGACATAGAAGTTAAAAGCATAAAGCAATTCTCAGGTCGGTGTACTGAAAGCGGCTTCAAAGATGGTCCTCCTCAATACAACCGACTTTACAAGCCTGATCTGGTTGGCGCTGCAAATGGGACTTTATTTATAAATGACAGTGGAAATAATTATATAAGAATTGTGGATATCGCTACTGGGTATATGAAAACTCTATGGGGAGGTGCATGTAGGGACGCAAATAATATTGCCAGCAGCTATAGCGAGCCAGAATATGATGTGAAAAATTCTGTGTTTTATAATGATAATGGTAGTATTCATACAATGGTCTGTGATTTGAGCCTGATAAAAACCACTGGAAAGCCCGAAGAACATATTTTTGATATCAATGATTATAAAGATCCATGTTTCATGCACATAACTCTATGTGAAAATCGAACCCACCCATTTGTCATTAGAGCTTTCCAAGCATCCCAAGTGTCTGAAGCTACTACAACCGTATAGATTTATTCTAACATATAAAAGCATATATCAATCCTAGCATTTTTTATCTTATGTTTATCAAACAAAAACTTACAATTTAAACAAAAATCTTATCCTTTTCTAGCATAGAACTTATCAAATTAATTTCTCCATCTGATTTCTTATCAGCCTCGCTAATAAATTCTTCTAATATTTCCTCTCGATACTATTACTAAATTGAAAGTTACAGCAGAGGTAGATTTAGAGGATTATTCAAAGTTTTATTCATAGAATTTTCTTGTTTAGTTATAATTAGCTACTTCTAGGACTATATAGAAGTGAAGTATTTAATTTTAGCTATTTCAGTTTTAGAGTAGTAAATGATGTCCGCATCAAAATTTATGAGTTTTATTTTAAAAAAATCTTCTCTTAGTCTTTAAGAAATTTTTGGTTCAGTATTGTAATTTGTTTGTATATTGTTAGGAATATTAAGTAGTTATATTTTTTTTAAGAGTTATTAGGATAATATTTCTGTGGGAATGCGCTTATCATTTAGGATAGCAACTAATGAAAATAATTGTTTTATTATTAAGGCAACAATGTCTCGCCTAGGTATTTTCTTTTAACCTCTTTATATCACACTTTACAAGTCTTATCATTCTTCTTACTCCTGAACCTGGTGTTTTATCAACTTTATAANGGAAATTTATTAAAAATATTTCTTTTAACCTCTTTATATCACACTTTACAAGTCTTATCATTCTTCTTACTCCTGAACCTGGTGTTTTATCAACTTTATAAATATGAGCAAAAATTTCTTTTTTAAATAAAATATTTGTGGAACTCGGTAATAGCTTAGAATTTTAGAATTATTTGATGAGATAATACTAATTCGCTTGACTTTTGTTATGTTATGACCCATTTTTATTAGAAGCACTAATAGAATTTTAAAAGAGTAATTATGGGTATTTATATAAAGATTCCAAATTTGAGGGTTTGGCAAAGTTGATATGAGTTTTTATGATTTTAGATGCTAGGCTTTTAAGATGATTAAGATAGGTGAGATGATTTTGGCTAAAGGGTATTATAGTTAGACTTTACAACTTCTATTAAAAATTCTAATGAACTACACCCTAAGTCATAAGATTTCTATATGCATAATGCAAATAATCATTAATTATACTTAATTCTATAAGCGCATCCATCAACCTACATATCATTCATGAAAACAGGAGATTTACTCAAATCATGTGTATCAATACTGCTTCTAGCACTAGGTCTCAAACTACGTTTCCTAGAATAAGACCTATAGATGATATTAGGCAAAGGTGAATTATATATAGAATTCAGTTTACCAATATCTGAAATATTCCTCTCATGTGAAAGTTTTACATACGATTTGTTATTCTTGTATAGCAAACTCAAATGCTTTTTTCCTCTTATAATACTTTCTAGTTTAGTCCTATCTATAGGTGAAGGGGATTTAAGTATTAGTGCAGGTTTGATACTAATAGACTTTTTCTTATATTTTTTCACTGAATAAATTTTGTTATATTTGAAGTTTTGCTTTTGTTCACATATTGGCATAAAATTAAGTACATGCTTTATGGAGATTTTGTAGTCTTTGGCATCTGGGAAATAATCTGATGTACTAACTTTTGCGTTGTGCTGGGAAAGCGATATTGACATTTATCATTAACTGTAGGTTATAGGATTAGAGAAAATATTTAGGATATGGAAAGTTATATAACAGAATATTTGATAAAATATTTGATGTGATTTTTTATGTTTAGTTTGTGATAAAAATTTTATGTTTAAAGGGTCATCATTTTTTAGGAAATTTTGTGTTTTTATGTGTAGTGCTGGAAATATAATTCTTAGAAAATAATAGATTAAGGTACTTATATTGGGTAAAAATTATTAAAGTATTAGAACTATTCAAATATAAATTTTGATAAGATATGATAAAGTAAATAATATATATAAAGCTTTTAGGTTGGATTTTATTATAAATTTTGGAGGAATTTGGATTAAGGTCAATATTTTCTATTTATTTTAAGTTTATAAAAAGAATTTATTTCCTAAATTTCTATCCTAACTTCACACTTTTTCCATCATAATCCTCATCTATATCCAATAATTTTATCATCAAGCATATATATCGCAAGTCTTTTTAAAAGCTCATCATAGATATATAATGTCAACATGCCATTTATTAGAAACCCAACTCAATATATAAAAAAACTAAGTAAAGCATTATCAAAGACTTAAACAGCCTCATAGGATCTATGCACAGGATATAAACCGCTTTTATCAAAAAGTTTACACAGAAACAAAAACAAAAACTAAAAATCCATCATTCAAAGTTCTCTCCTTATCATCCATCCCTTAAAAATTCTCATCAGCATCCTCCTCTTCTTAAATTTCCTAAAAATATATCTCAAGCATAATCAAAGCTTAGTTGTATTCATATCAACATCTATAGCTAAGTTTTTAAAGTAAAATCTTTCAATACCTTGAAAAGCAAAATAAAATCCCAAAACATCAAAAAAGAAGGAAAAGAAAAACTTATCAAGCCTTAAATGCACAATAAAACAAATCTGAGGCATAAAAAAATTGTGGTGGTCAGTAACTTCGTGTCAAACAAAATCGTAAAAAAAAAAAAGATCAATGATCTTGCTAAAGAACAAAACAAAGATACAGAAGTTCTAAGGATAAATAAAAGTATCACAAATAAAGTATTAGGAAGTATTACAGTAATTAAAAAGAACATAATGAAGTGTAAAAATCTCTTCAGAGTACAAGAAATTGGATATTTTATATAGCATCAAGTGAAAGCTTTGAACATGATAGCTTGAAAAATACTATATGAAAATGTATCTAATGATAAAAACACTTTGAATAAATATTATAAGATGTTATCTCGTAAATAATTGAATTAAAACATAAAATTTGAAACTTAAAAGCTCTTTCACAGCCTATAAAGCTGTAATTAGTGGATAAATAAGTATTTTATGATAATTTTTGTCTCAAATAGATGTTTTATAAATAAAAATCTTTGGATACTGTTCAGTAGTATAATTTTTTGCCATAAGATTGTAATAAAGAAATGATTAGTTAAAGTTCTTATGAAATTCTTAGATTTTTTTAGATAAACTAATGATGCTTTTTTTAATATGATGTAAAAAGATATAGGGTGAAATTTTAGGCAATAACTTTTGCATAAACTAAAAAGATATGAAAAATATCTTTTCTTGGTTTTCTGAATGTTTTTAAAATTTATAGTCTATGATTCTATTAATATCTGAGGGTCTTGCTTAAGAAGGGAAAAAATAATATATCTTTGCAAGAAGGGAAATTAAGCATAGCCATGAATTTGGTAATTTTGAGTGAATAGGAGATAATATTAACTCTTTTTTTTAAAAAATACATTTTTTTTTGAACTAAACTTTTAAATAAGCTTTTTAATGATTTATTTTTTGTTAGAGAGTAAGATAGTGATATGGTATTTCTTTTTAGTGTGTTGGAAAAAGCAAATGTATAAAAGGAGCTTACTTAGCCCAGATAATTAAAATTTATCAATTATTGTAAAATGATTTAGGTATTGCATTTAAATCTTTTCGGTAATAAAAAACTCTTTTAGATTTGTGGGAAATCTAACGATCTAGTAATTGTTTATTACAACATTGGCTATAAAAAATGTTTGAAAATTAAAAATCACTTAAATTAGTTTAAATGTGTAGACTTATATATATGAAAAATAATTTAAGTCTGATTTAACTAAATTCGTAATGTCATATACAAATCTAGTTTAATATATTTTGAATATAAAAAAATAATGATACTCTAGAAATTATTGGAAATTTTCAAGATAATGTCTCAGTAATCCCAATCCAAGATTCATATTATTCAATAATATAAGATTATCGAGTTAAAAGGATAAAGATCTTAGTTACTTAAAGAAAGTATTTACTTGAATGTTAAAGGATTAAACTTGATGCTAAGAATAATATTTTTTTTAGATTTAAGTTCCTTGTTAAGTTGATAAGTTAAATTCTGTGGGTTTTTAATGCTACTGAGAACTTAAGTATTGACAATATTATTTAAATAGGATTCATATCTAGCGAGTAAGCAGGATTAAGTATAAAGTTTATTTTGTATTTCTCTAGCTTTGCCTTTGTGTTTCTTACCATATGTCACATGCTATTTTTTAAAATGATTATGAGACAAAAATTAAATATTTTTTAGTAATACTGGTTCAGGAAATCAAAGGTAATGCTTAAATACTATAAAAATAAATTTCCTATCTTTTATTTTAACTTCAAACAACTAAAAAGTGACTATGCCTATTAACCTAATCCCATACAATAATTTTCTAAATTTCTTTATCTAGTTAATATCAAAAAACTAAAAACTCTCTAACCATAAAATTTTTCCCATATCTTACTCTATCATATTTATACCAAATAAAATCACATAAAATACCAAAATAAACATACTCCAGATAATAAAAAATTCTTAACACCACCACATTATATTTTCTATAAAAAATTTATGAAATCCTCAATCATACCTTAAATACATTAAAAAAAAAATCAATAATAGCTACTCATTAGCAGTCCCATTAGCCAAAATTTCCTTCGTATATCTTAATCTCTTAGTCAAATCCTGTGCCGCTGTTTCCGAAACATTTCCAAGCGGATGTACTGACATTTCTAAAGACTTGTTAATATAAACAACATGCTTAGTAGCACTAGTCAACAAAAGCTCAGATTTATCTATAAACTTTACCTGAACAACTTTATTACTCATTCTAAAAAACAATGCATGTTTAGAATTAATAATTTTTTTCACATACGCTGTAATAGAGCAAGGGAGATTTTCAGAATCTTCACTTTTCAAATGTTTACGGAAATACTCAGCCAAGTTAACTTTTTTTTTATATTCCTGTGGGCATGAGCCAATCACAAATGTGATTTCGTCAGCTGAATTCTTTTCTTGATATTTAAACATCTGTCCTGTTGGGTCGCTTATCAATTTAGAAGAGTCATTAAAAAGCACCCCAACACAAGAATTACTCAATAAATACCCGATACCATATTTAGATGAGTAATCAAGCCACTTTTTTACCCAAATATCAGGACCATTTTCTATGTATTTATATAAACTTCCTACTGCAACTTTTCTTTGAGTGGCTTTTGGGCTTTTGTCTTTAACAGTTTCAAGTTGTTCTTGATTTTCAGATCCTTTATTTAACTCAAGGACTTTTTGGGTTTCAGCTAAAGGTTCCTTTGACCATTTAGACTTGGCTTTATTGTTTAAAACATTTTCATCACAAATCTTGAAATTGCAAAGAAAATTTGAAGAAGGTGGCACGGCTAATGAACTCAAAGGTAAAGCTTTTGGAACTGGGTTTCTAGTAAAAAAATCAAAACCCTCTATTTCATTAAGCCCAGGTCGTAACTTCGGGTTTAGTACAAGGATTTTGTTTATCAAATCCTTAGCATTTTTTGATAACTCCACATGTTCAGGGAAAGTATAAGCATTCATTTTAATCCTTTTATATGTATTTTTTATATCATTAGTCTCAAAAGGAGGCTTACCAACCAATAAAGTAAAAGCTAAAACCCCAAAACTCCAAATATCCACTTCAAAACTATGCCCATTATTCCCATCAAGAATCTCAGGTGCTATATAATTTGGTGTCCCACATATTGTCCTTTTTCTCTCACCTTCAAACTCCAACTTACTTGCTAAGCCGAAATCCCCAAGTTTTAGTTCAAGTTTTTCATTTAACAATAAATTCGCTAATTTTATATCCCGATGAATTATTTTGTTATTATGCAAATATTTTAATGCTGATATCAGTTGATATAAATAATATTGGGTTTCAATTTCAGATAAACGTTTACGACGACGAAGAAGTTCACTTAAAGATTGGTTAAGGCATAGTTCGAGGAGAATATAAACATTTTCGCTATCTTCGAAAAAATGCTCAAATTTCACAATGTTTGGATGAGACAGCGATTTGTGGATTTTGATTTCGCTCATGAGTTTTTGTTTGATTCGAGCTTTTTTCAAGGATGATTTTTCTATAACTTTACCTGCAAAAGTTTCTTTTGAGTCGAGGTTTGTGAATTCATAAACCCTGGCAAAACCCCCTTTACCTAAGAATTTGCCTTTGTTGTAAGTTCTAGTGAGGTAGTCGTTGTTAGTCCGTTTGTAAATTTCTTCAATGAGTTGAAGGTCAGTTGAACCTTGGCTTCCTCTTTTCATTCTTTCAGTCATGTTATATATTTAAATTTGAATTTTATGAACTTTATGAATCAAGTGCGCAACTGAAGAATTTGATTTTAAGGCTAATGATAAGAACATAACCTTGANCGAGATTATGAATCAAGTGCGCAACTGAAGAATTTGATTTTAAGGCTAATGATAAGAACATAACCTTGAAAATTTTCTAATTGTTAATCAAAAAAATGATAAAATCTTATCTCAGCAAATAAAAATTTGGAGAAAAATAGGAATTCTTCTTAACCCTATAAAAAAATCAATTTACAACAAATTATTCTCAAGAGTTAAGGATTATTTTCTTATGCCAAAGATAGTACATATAATTTTAGTTAAAGCTCAAGCTTGATAGTTTCTCCAGGCATCCTACATCTTCTACATTCATTCCCTCCAGCACAATTCTTACAGCATGCATGACCACATTTTACCCTGATCATACAAACATCATCCTGATTGCATCCTTTACATTTAACTTTAGCTTTATTTTCAGCATTTTTATCATCAACCAAATGAATGAAATTACAAAGACTACCAAATGAACACTGTTTACATTTGATAGCGTAAGGGCAAGGTAAGGACATAAAAATTTGTGGATGGTAATAAAGTTCTATAAAATTATGAGCTTTCCCACATCGTTCTTGCATCATACAATTCTGAGATCTCGGGCACAAAGTTGCTGAGTATTGCATTTTATTAAAGTCTCTTCTTTTTTCTCCTTCATAATGGTATTTATTACACCCTTTGCATTTTTCTCCAATAGGGCATTTCTGTGTTTTATATGTTTTTAAGTTGAACTCTTCAGAAACTTGATTAGAAGTCTCGTTAGAAAAATTCGGCCAGGATTCAACTTTGTCAGGAGAAAAAACTTTAACTTGTTCAGACACAGGGTTTGGGACAGGAACTATGCGGGATTCGGTTGATTCTGGTACTGCTCTAAAGTTATTATATCTACCTCTTGACCTTTTTCCTCTTTTAAAAGTTTCAACATGTTCTTCAAGTTTTGGAGCATTTTCCGGGTTTTTTTGTCTATAAGGGTTTTCTGGTATTTTAATCCTCTTATCTAAATTGGATTTTTCACTATCAACTGAAACTTCAGCCCAGTTTTTTGGGTCTCCATTGTTTTTTGTTTCTACTGTAACTTTGACTTCCCATTGGTCCTTATAATTTTCAATGTTTTTTGTAAATTTCATCTCTTCACCAACCTCTCCCCACATGTCTTCAGATTTTTCAAAGGTTTCTTTTGGAACTTGGTTAAAACTTTGCATTGGTTTTTCTGTAGGATTTAAACCTTCGAACCCATAAGGATTGTAGGATCGTATAGGAATTGAGATTTTACTTGAAGGCTTGATTGATGGAGAACAAACATCATCGAGGATGTCTGAAAGAGAATTCAGCTCAGGCAAAGCGCTAAAAGGGTTTTTGCCGGAAGACACTGGTGGTCCTAAGAATGAGTTGATTTTTGGATCCATTGAGTTATTATAATAAGATTAGGGTAAATAGAAAGGAAGTTGAATATTTTTGAAGAAAGATGGATATAAAGCCTCATGATAAAGCAAGTTGTCCTTAGCTGTTTTTATATCAAAACTTAAAGCTCATATAAAAATCAAGCCTTATCATCATCTTCAAACTTCTAAATGCCTATAAAAAAACATGTAAATATATAAATATGAGTTTTGGGCTATTCACTGCAGTAGCAGTCATCCCAGGCTTAATCACAGCAGGTATTGTTTCCACATACTACACTCAAAACCCAATATCAGGAAGATTCTCATTCCATCCTTTCGACTCTTTACTAGAAAGACAAATTACCCGTAAAGTCTTAAAAACCTGGGGTTCTAAACTTATTCTCCGACATACCCAAACATCTCATCCACAAGTCGAATCTATTTGGGCCTCTTTAACCTCTTCCTTAAACCTTCCATTACCAGGTAAGCTTATAATTCTCAACACTTCTGAACATATTTTCTATCTTTTCCCTACTGGGGATATGTTCATATCAACAGGTTTTATATCAAATCACTCTATAAATACAGTCAAAACTCTTTTGGCTCATGAACTTGCCCATATTCTTCTTAAACACCCACAAGAAAATATCCCTTATTCGAAAATCACTTGTATTTTTACGGCGTGGATGTGTAGAAACAACCATCATTTCACACAAGAACTTAAAAACTATCTTATTACAGCTAAGTATACTAAGATACAAGAAGAAGAAGCGAATGCTTGGATTAGGAAATATTTTCCTGAGATTAGCCAAGAAATTGTATGCTCAAAAGCGATGTCTTTATCTTAGATTTTAGATTTTTTGCAGGAATATTAGAATAAGTTTGGTAAATTTATATGGAATTTGAGAGTATTTATTATATTTTATATAATACCCATGCATCTAATCTAATTAATTTGTAAATTTTCAAATCTTGATAAGAAATTCTGAATGGCTCCTTTGGGATGATAAGCTAGTTTAGTATGGTTTCATCCCAGGAAAAACCCTGGCGAATCGTTCAATTACCCTGTCCCAACACCATAAAATCGATGACCAAAAAACTTAAAAGACCTTCCAATTTGCCCTATGAATAGAAAACTGGTTCTTATCAGGAGTTGGAAACATGCATCCCCCCTGCTTGATTAAATTTCAGGTTCCGGTTGATTCTAGGAGGTAAACTTGAAGGGTTTTCCAATATATCTTATTAGGAAGTAGATGAAATAACCAAATTTATAAAATGCACTATAAGAAATTCAAACTAGTCCACCAACCCAAAGCTTGAATGAGTTTGAAAATTTACACAGTCTTCACAGCCACCACCATAAATTTTTTGGTATAATTATAAGTGAGTTAATAAGGAACTAGTAAAAGGTGCTTAGAATATTCAAATATTTATGAGACCTAGCAAGACAACAAACAGAAAAGTTTCATATCTGCTTATAGCAACTTTAAATAAACTGCTTCTGCTTTGATTTAACACCCTAAACCTTTTTATACAAATATGCACATAACCAATACTGTAATTCTTTAAGAAACTTCCTCTAAATTCTAATATAATAATAAAGTCATTGCTTACAAATTAATAAAAACTGTTACATCTATTGATTTTCCTTACATAATTTTATTTTCTGTCAAATTTTCAGATAATTATCATAAGTTTTGTAAAAAACACAAAAATTCTAGAATGCAACCAAACTATTCATAGATTCCTTATAATATTTATAAACATTTACTACTCGGTTTATATCAAAAACATTTTTCATTCAAAAGCTCACTATCCCTAATTTACCCTAAAGAAAAGCCTAGAAACTTTTCTAAGTATTAAGTTATATATAAATATACTTAAAAAATCAAGATAAATATGGGTTGTGGAGCAAGCAAAGGCATATTAAAAGATGTATCAGACATCCCTTCCAACAATACTGAGGTTTCTAAATCTAAGCTACTTCTTAGATATCAGACTGTAGAAAATGTGTACAACATAAAGTTGACTACACCTGTACAGGATGGCAAAGATATAAATTAAGTCAACCAAAAACTAATAAAAACTTTCCATTGTACGAATTGAATCCCAAAATCAACAATATTATTCATATATCATATCTCTATAACTCCTCTCTTCTTTAAATCTTTTATTTCTGACCCACCTATTTATTTCCTAAGTCTTTCTTAACATAAAAAACTTAAAACTCTTTATTCATCTCATAAAACACTATATTTCAATAACCCTTATATTATCCTTTAAAAATCTCATATGAAACTTAATTTCATATAAGAAATCACTAATAAAACATAATAATTCTTGAAATTTTTATAAAAGAAACACAAGGCCATGATTGTATTAATCTAATTAAAATTCCATTCTATTTGTACTGGCTTTTAGGTTTACTATCATCAAATGCCATTCTATAAGAGATTTTTGTAGGTACAGAAGATGCATAGTCTGCTCCTTTAGCCCAATCATATCCTGTAGCATAAGCAAATAAAGACCCATCTTGTTTAAAGTCAATAGCAGTCACCGGGCCATCAAGACCTGTAAAAGTTTTCAAACATTGCTTAGCGAATCTATCCCAAAATATCACTGAAGAGTCACTACCTCCAGTAGCAAAAGTTCCATGGGCTTGATTAAAACTAATACAATTGACTGAATATGCTGATTGAGATGCATTATCCCTATGACATTTAAACGTAAAATCATTTTCTGTCCTAAAAGTACTTGGGTTAACTTTCTTCATTGCACATCTTCCTTCTATAAGTCCAATAGCAAAACCACTAGCATCAGAATAACATTCTACACATTTAAACTGAACTTTAACATTTGTTTCAGGGACAATATCAGGCTTAGTATTCCCACTTTGTAAAAATTGAAGACCCCAGACTGCATGTTTTTTATCTGAAAGTATAGCAACCATAAGAGGGTATTTAAGACTCATACCAAAAACCCTACTTCCTAATTGAACATTTGCAGTAGGGTTTGGAGATCTTAAATCCCAGAAACTTACTGAACCATCCCATGAACCTGTTATTAAATGGTTTATATTCTCACACCAAAGGACTTCACGTACTGGTGCTTGATGAGTACCTATTATCCTTACTTGATTTGTGTTTATATCCCAAATCTTAGCTTGATTATCAGCACCACCAATAAAAACTGAAGTACAGTCTGATTTCCATGAAACTGATAAAATTGGTTCGCTTTGAGTTACTTGGAGTTTTGCTATACTTTGACCTGTACTGTTTACTTCCCAGATTGATGTTGACCCATTCCATGAACCTGCGCATAGTAAACCTTGTTGTGATGGAGCCCATTTAAGACTTTGCACGGTGTCGTTTGGAGGATTAGGTACACAAGGATCGTTTGGTTTATTTATTGTATTTGTTCTTTGCATTTTATTATTAACTAAGATACGCTTGTTAGGATTTTGATTATGTTACTTGATAGGTAGCTTTATTGTATGTAGGATAAGGGTTTTAAGTATTAGGATCATGTGAGAAAGCTAGAGGGCTATTGATAGGGTCCTAGGATTTTGGGCTTATGATCGGATTTAATGTCAAGTATAAAGAATTTATAGGATTTTAAGATAGAATAGGAGTTAAGTAAGATAATTTGCATGAGTATAAGATTATTTTTATGCAAAGGATATGATTATTAATAGAAATTGTAGAAGTCATACTTTAGATTTAAGTGGTGAATTGAATTATTGATAAGGGGAAATAATTTGATTTAGTGTAATCAGGAATTATAGTGATGATTTTTTTAAAATTATTGGTAGAAATCAGGTGATTTGAGGTTATTTTATTATATATGAATTTATATATTTTTGAGTTGATTATATATTTTTATAGTATTTTTATTCTAGAATCGACTTGTTATGTTATAAGTAATAAATCTTAAGATAAATCGACTTGTTATGTTATAAGTAATAAATCTTAAGATAAAACTTTGCTGATTTCTAATACATGAAATAGATTTATTAAACAAATACATAATTCATTAAAAAATTGTGACTCAGTTTTAAAAAATTATAAGAAAATATAAAAGTTTTCAAGATAAAAAACTAAAAATTAATACCTAAACTATACTCATATAATCATGCCCAATTACATCTAGCACATAAACTTTACAACAAAAAAATGTTTTATTATAAAAAACAAAATTTCCCTTTTATCTATAACTTCTTATACCCAAAAGATATTTCTGGTATACAATCAATCTATATGGAAAGATTCAAATCATTCATTTTACTAAAGATATAATCTATATCCTTATATTATTGAAGACTTATTTAACTAAATAATAATTTAGATATAAAAAAATATCTTTTATCCAAAATAAGGCAGAATTATATTTATTAAATCTATTTTCATAATAAAAGTAGACATTTCTAAGATATACTCTAAAAAAGATTATTTTTGTAACAGTATCTAAATAACTTGAAAAGATATTGGGTCGTTATTTAATGTATTGTAAGATATTTTATGTATAAAGTTTTAAATAAAATATCACGATATTGCAGATAAACTGAAAAGATATAAGAAATATCCATTTTGTAGGATTTATTATTCATTAGTGCATATAAATACCTCAGTAGCATTCATATCTTTTAAAAGAATTTGGTAGTAAAAAAATGAACCCTCTCCTTTGAAAAAGCATATGAATTATCAGAAAAGTTAAAAATATCTTTTTAAGTTCTCGATTTTGAGCTTGAAATTTTGTTTCTAAATGCAAGTTTATGCCTTTGTGTTATTTGTTTTGCTATAATATATACAAAAATATCATCAAAAAAAGCAAGTTAATTATTTTAGTAATTCTAACTGTCTATATTTTAGTATTTAAATATGAGTTTTTGTTTAAATTATTGATTTTAGTTATGAAAAGTCCCCTTTTGATAAAATTTAGTAATCGTTACCTTTTTAAATAAAAAATAATAAACTTCGCTTAAAAAATCATGATAATATTTATATTTTCTTTGTAAACCCTACAACTTCACTATAACTCCTGCATTATTATCAGACCAAAAAATATTTGATAAACCTAAATATTCTACTCTTAAAATAGCATATAGTCATTCTACATAAAACTATTCTATTTGCTATAAAGTGTCATAATTCACAACTGACCCAAAATCAAAAATATTCCCACATAAACAAATAATATATCTCTACATCCATCATATAAAACAAACTTATAAAAACCATATTACTCTTATTATCTCTCCATTTAAACTAAAAATTCCTCAAAACCCTAAAAAAAAATCACAACAACCCTAAATCTTCTCAAATAAACGCCATTATTATCCAAAAACCAACATCGTCAGTTCTAAAAAAACTACTCACAAAGTTCATAACAATTTCCCTAATCCTATCTTCTAATACTTTCCACACATATTAAACCTCTTTTTATAATCTTTACTATAAAAGCTTTTAAAAAAACTCCTAAACCTTATTTCTCCTAACAAAATATGAACTTTTTTGGTATGCTTAATCAGGATTTACACAAAGCTTATGAAGAGTTGTCAAATCCTCATGCTGTCCCTGTTCCAGAATCAAGGAAAAATCTTGTCCTCGAAATCATAAACCATAAGCGCTCTAACCTAGCAAGTCTTCATTATTTATACCCTTATAAATACAGAGAAAGCCCAATATCAGCCCCGAAACCAGAACCTAATGAATCAGTTTGTTACCTTTTAAACACTTCAGATACCCTTTCCCAGCCAAGATCCATTTCACCAAAACAAAAACTTATAAAAACCCAATCAAATGTCTCAAATTTCCATCTGAAAAGTTTTGAAAAAGCTATAAAAATCCCAAAACACTCAGTAACCAGAAACCAATTCCCCATGTTTCCTAATGAAGTGCTTAAACTTTACCCAGACATTTTTCCTCCTTGGGAGCAAGCTGAAATTTTGAATTACTCAGAAATATACTATATTGGCATACCTGGATCACATGAATATAAAGACTTTCATACTGAAAGTTCCTATAAGATTATTCAAAAAGACCATATTGCTTATAGATATGAGATTATTAAAATTATAGGTAAAGGAGCATTCGGAGAAGTAATCCAAGCATTTGACCATTACACAAAACAAGATGTGGCAATTAAAATCCTCAAAAGAAAAACTCGGAATACTATAAAAGGTCATACAGAAATTCAAATCCTTGAATATATCAAAAATGCAGATCATATGCAAAAATCTAACATAGTCAATCTTATTTCGCATTTTGAGTTCCGTAAACATATAGTAATATCTATATAGTGTCTTGTTTTTGACCTTTATAGTTTAAATCTTTATGAAGTTATAAAGAAAAACTCATATAAAGGTTTGGATAAAGAGTTTATTTATACTGTTGGTCTACAGGTTTTACAGGCTCTTCAGTTTTTATATAGGCATCATATTATCCATTGTGACATAAAACCAGAAAATATTTTATTAGAAAAACTAGACAAACTTAATATTAAACTTATTGATTTTGGTAGTGCATGCTTTAATAACAAAAAAATACACTCATATTTTCAGTCAAGATTTTATAGAGCACCAGAGGTTATTTTAAGAATTGGATATACTCATGCTATTGATATATGGAGTTTTGGTTGCTTACTTGCTGAACTACTTATGGGCGTATCTCTTTTTATTGGAGATTCTGAAGCTGATCAGCTAAATTGTATTATGGAAGTTCTTGGTCCGGTACCTTTGGAGATGATTTCGGCTTCGCCTCAAAAAGATATTTTTTTTGATGAGAATAATGAGCCTAGAACAAAAGTTAATTCATATGGGAAAATAAGGATTCCAAACTCTAGGCTATTAAGGGATTTACTTCGAGGTAAGGATGAAGAATGTGTAAAGGTTATTGAAAACTGCTTAAAATGGGACCCTGCTGCGCGGATCTCTATAGAAGATGCTTTAAACTGTGATTTTTTTATTAGAAAACTAGGAGAAATTACAAAGACTCGCAAACATAGGCAGATCAGCATGGATGAAATCACAAAAAATACCCCTGGGCTGCGGAGGTTTATAGCACGAAGGGATAGGAATAGTATTGTAGACACTTAATAAACTTTAAATTCATGAATTTATATACAAATATACTAGTTAAAAGAATCATAGGCATTATAAACGGAATTTAGCTTGTAAAATATGAAATTGAGACTTTTAAGTTTTAAATAAAAGACTTTATCATAATAATATTACTATGATAATTTTACCTTTTGCTAAATTTTTCCAAAAAAATACAATAAATCAATTAATCCTACACTTGAATTAAAAAAATTTACCTACATACAATTGATATATATTTTAAATGATACTAATTTCCAATACCCATTTATTTTATATAAACTTTTACATTTTTGCACACACACTACCATCCAAAATATATTTTCTCTATAACTCATAAACTTTTTATATATAAACTATAAACATTCTAATCTCCACCTTCATCCTCTAACACACTAACTTATTTATCTTAAACACCCTAAACCCAATCTTCCTCATTTTCACCTCAACAAGTATTTTCTATAATAAATCATATTACTTGTAGTTAATTATTGATTTTTTCTTAACTCCCGAAAGAGAAAGTTGTTTTTCATTCCTTGATATTTCCGTGCTCCAAACTTCGCTTTTCTCCCTAGAATCCTCAACATTCTTCAGTTTACTATTATTCAAAGACACAGTCGTAGTATTCGTAATACTAGAATAATTACTCACATCATTTTGGAACTTAACTTCCTCTTCTTCATTATAATTAAACTCAAATCCTTCAAAACCACAATCCGAATAGCCTGCATCAGCAAAATACTCATCATCAATCTTCATATCCTTATATTCCGGGTCGAAATTCGATGCTCTTACATGAGGTCTAAGTGGGGGTTTGACTTTTTTATTATAAAAAGCATCCCAATTGATTTTCCTACAAAACTCCTGATTCTTGATTTCCTCAATACCATTAAACCCAACCCGGTTTTCTGGTTTTTTCTGCAACAAACCAGCTAAAATATCCCTCGCAACTTTAGATATGTAATTAGGTAATTCAAGTTCTTCATTGATAATTTTCCATTGCATCTTAGAACGACTTTTATCATAATAAGGAGGTAATCCAGTAAGCATTTCATATAATAAAGCTCCAAGTGTATAAAAATCAACACTTGGTCCATGTTCACCACCTAAAAGCATCTCTGGGGCCATATACTCAGGTGAGCCACAAATGCTATAACTTCGTCCTCTAAGGCCAATATTCTGTTTAGAAAGCCCAAAATCTGTAATTCTTATATGCCCATCAATGTCTAATAATATATTTTCAGGCTTAAGATCTCTATATATTATCCTCAGACTATGTAGGTATTCTATACCTAAAATCACTTCAGAAAAGTAAAACTTAGCTTGGTCTTCAGTAAATCTTCCAAGATTATGCAGATGATAAAATAGTTCACCCCCTGGACACAACTCCAAAGCTAAATGCAGCTTAGATGCACTTTGGAATGCCCAGTATATTGACACTATAAAAGGATGTTTGACTCTTATTAGAATTTCTTTTTCGGTCATGATCTGCTCAGTCTTACCTTCTCCTAAGACAAAAGATTTACTCATGGTTTTTATAGCGAAAAGCTGGCCTGAGTCTTTTTTCCTCACTGCTGTTACATGAGAAAAACCCCCTTTGCCGATAACTTTGAGTGGAGTGAAGTGACTAAGACTTACTCGATCTGAGACCTGTTCAGCAAAGATTGGAATTATTTTATCATTGTTTTTAAATGGAATCAAAGTCCTTTCATAGAGTAAAAGCCAACAGTCTAGTCCTTCTGATTTTCCACTGCTTAGAGCGACAACTTTTTGTGCAAGCTGAGGATTTACATCAGCGATAATACGAATACATTCTGAGAGCAGCCAACCACATGTTAATGTATCATCAGGTATTGCTAATGGGAAACTATATGAGTGCGAACTAATTATAAGGTTTTTGGTATCGTCTTTTAGAGCCTCTGGCTTCTTTGGCTTGTTTGTCGGTCTCATGCTTTGAGGCCGCTGTGTATAGCTTAAAGTTGATTCATCCTGACCCATTTTTAATTTTATCAAACTTTCGATAGTCAGCAGTTTAAGGGCTCTTCTTTCACCTACTCTTTTTTCTTAGCCTGTACTACTCGTCAAACTTCACAAACCTTTTTTTGCCTTGCAACTAGCTTAAGGTCATTTAACTACAGAAATGGATATTTAATTTTCAGACCTATTTAATATATCTTCATCATCTTGAAGATATATAAAATTAACTCAATTATAAATTATGTATTTGCTTAAAAGTTCATAATAGAAAAGTTTGTTATTAAGTTTTACATACTCTAATTAGTTTTTTACAGAAGGTTTTTGAATTGAAGAAAATTATTATAAGATTTTTTTATAGGAATTTGTGAGATAATTTTTATTTTCCATATTATTGAAGCGTATAATTTTATGTATTGCAAATTAGGAAGCTGGCTTAGAATTTATATTATAAATTATTATTAGACGGGCATTTTTAAGTTGATGGGTGTTTGTGATTGTTTTGAATCAGGCATATAAATAAAATAATTCAATTTTTTTTATAGAACTCAAACTTATATGAGAATATAGTATTTATATAATTTTCTTTATACTTTTAAGCTGTTATATAGTTAGTCTGTTATGAAATGATAAATAATTTCACATAATGTATAAAGTCCTATTTTCGAAAATAGTTTCTTCTATATTTATTATTATAAGCCTATCAAACTTTAATCTTTTGATTGTATTACATACTTATTCATCATATTCCCATATCGTCAAATAATCTAAACTTAAATAAACTTTCCTTAAAAATATAAAAGTCATCATCATGATAAACCTACCTTTTGTATCCAGTTCTTCACACTCAAATGCATACCAAAAACCACTCTCACTTTTAACAAGTATAAATATCAAAAATAATACAATTCATAAATTTTCTTCAACAAAAAATTGTCCTTATATAAACCGCCTAACTATTTGCTTTTACAAGCTAACCTTTTGGTCTTTTTCAGTTAGTTTATTTACAGTTATAAAATAGTTAATAATTAAAGGAGATAAAATTTAACAATAAAATATACAAATGCTATTTTTTATTTCAGATATGCTAAATGATTAAACTAATATCCTATATGAAGTATTTTCATCTTCAAATGATGCTGGTTTTCTGCTAAAACACAGGAAAGCTATAACAACTAGAGAGCCTAATAGTAATAATGCTTGAATCATTGTCAGACTGCTTGATGAGTGTGAATCCATATCTTCGTGGGTCATTGCATTAAGATTTGTTGTTTTAATTTCTTTTCCTAATGAATTTAAAGATTCTGTTGTTGTTGCTTCAGTTGATTCTCCTGTTGTAGCTGCTTCGGTAGTTGTTGTTTCTGTTATTGTAGCAGTTTCGGTACTTGTTTCTGTTGTTGTACCTGCTTCAGTTGTTGTTTCAGTTGTTGTTTCTGCAGCTGTTTCTGTTCCTGTTTCTGTTGTGGTTTCAGTTTCATTAGAAGAGCCTGTGGTTGTTTCAGTTGTATTAGAAGAACCTGTTGTTGTTTCTACAGCTGTTTCTGTTGTGGTTTCATTAGAAGAGCCTGTTGTTGTTTCTACAGTTGTTTCTGTTGTGGTTTCATTACCTGTTGTTGTTTCAGTTTCAGTTCCTGTTTCTGTTGTGGTTTCATTAGAAGAACCTGTTGTTGTTTCAGTTACATTAGAAGAACCTGTTGTGGTTTCATTAGAAGAACCTGTTGTTGTTTCTGTTCCTGTTTCTGTTGTGGTTTCATTAGAAGAACCTGTTGTTGTTTCAGTTTCAGTTCCTGTTTCTGTTGTGGTTACATTAGAAGAACCTGTTGTTGTTTCAGTTGCATTAGAAGAACCTGTTGCTGTTTCAGTTGTATTAGAAGAACCTGTTGTTGTTTCAGTAGTTGAGCTTTCAGTTGTGCTGGATTCTTCTTCTTCTTCGTTTTCTTTTTCATTTTCCTCTTTGCTTTCATTTTTTTTTTCATCGTCATCTTTTTCATTATCTTTACTGCTTTCTTTTTCATCATCATCTTTACTGCTTTCTTTTTCATCATCATCTTTACTGCTTTCTTTTTCATCATCATCTTTTTCATTGTCGTCGTCATCATCATCATCATCTTTTTCATGATCGTCGTCATCATCATCCTCGTCATCATCTTTTTCATGATGATCATCATCCTCATCATCATCATCATCATCCTCATCTTCCTCTTCATCATCATTCTTACTCTTTTTATCTTTCTTACTATCTTTTTCCTCATCCTCTTCCTCTTCATCATCATTCTTACTCTTTTTATCTTTCTTGCTATCTTTTTCCTCATCTTCTTCTTCTTCATCACTCTTGCTCTTTTTATCCTTTTCCTCATCTTCTTCATCACTCTTGCTCTTTTTATCCTTTTCTTCATCTTCTTCTTCTTCTTCTTCATCACTCTTGCTCTTTTTATCCTTTTCCTCATCTTCTTCTTCTTCATCGTTTTTGCTCTTTTTATCTTTTTCCTCATCTTCTTCTTCTTCTTCATCATCATTTTTGCTCTTTTTATCTTTTTTACATTCTTTTTCCTCATCTTCTTCTTCTTCTTCTTCTTCATCATTCTTACTCTTTTTATCTTTTTCCTCATCTTCTTCTTCTTCATCATTCTTGCTCTTATTATCTTTTTCCTCATCTTCTTTATCTTTTTCTTTCATATTACTTGTCTTTTCATCCTTCTCATCTTTACTTTCATTTTCCTTTCCCTCCTTTTCTTCATCTTCTTCTTCTTCCCCTTCTTCACCTTCTCCTTTTTCTTCAGCTTCACCTCCTGATGATTCCTCACTTTCATTTTTTGAACCTTCAGTCTCAGTCTCAGTCTCAGTCTCAGTTGTTTCTGTTTCTGTTTCAGCCTCAGTGGTACCACTCTCTGATCCAGTTTCTGTTGTTTCAGTCTCTGTTCCAGTCTCTGCTGTTTCAGTCTCTGTTGTTCCAGTCTCTGTTGTTCCAGTCTCTGTTGTTTCAGTCTCTGTTGTTCCAGTCTCTGTTGTTTCAGTCTCTGTTGTTCCAGTCTCTGTTGTTCCTGTCTCTGTTGTTCCAGTCTCTGTTGTTCCTGTCTCTGTTGTTCCAGTCTCTGTTGTTCCTGTTTCTGTTGTTCCAGTCTCAGAAGTTTCAGTCTCTGTTGCTCCTGTTTCAGTAGTGCCGGTCTCTGTTGTTCCTGTTTCAGTTGTACTAGTCTCTGTAGTTCCTGTCTCAGTAGTCTCTGTTGTCCCTGTTTCAGCAGTACCAGTCTCCGTAGTTCCTGTCTCAGCAGTACCAGTCTCTGTTGTTCCTGTCTCGGTAGTACTACTTGTTTCAGTTGTACTAGTCTCAGAAACAACAGTTTCCGTTGTAGTACTACTAGTCTCTGCGGTTCCAGCATTTGTAGCATCAGACTCAGAAGCTGCAATATCATTTAGACTAATAGACAAATCGGCGCTAGAACACTTACAAGACCTTAAACATACTATATCAGTACTTGAAGTGCAAGATTTAAGGCAAGATTTATCACATGCCAAGGCAAACCCCAATATAACCAATATAAGCTTAATCATTATAAGCCACCATTTAAAATGCTTTATTTATGATAATACTTAGCTTAACCTAAGGAAAGAGTATAACTTGCTATAATCAATCTATACTGCTAACGAATTTAAGCTGAATATAGATTAAAAATCTTTATAGTAAAAAACCAATCCTTTGATTCAAAAACTATTTCTATTCGACCACCAAAATTATTAAAAACAAAATCCTTACGTCAAAGATTTCCTCCTAATCGAAAGCCTTGTGAAAAAACCCGAAAACTCATCAAAGTCAATTTCTCCATCTGAATTCCTATCCGCTTCCTTCATAAACTCGACCATTGTATTTTTATCAACAACATTTTCTTTAAAAACACTCACCATTTCATGCAAGCTTATCTTGCCACTTCCATCCAAATCAAACATATCAAATGCTTTCTTCAAATTTTCCTTGCTATAAATCACATTCTCACTAAGTGTAGCTTTAATAAACTCTTCATAATTAATAAACCCATCCCCATCAGTATCAACTTCATTAATAATATTCTTCAAATGCTCATCTGATGCATCAATTCCTTGTAATTTAAGAATTCCTTCTTTAATTTCCTCTCTACTCAATCTCCCATCTCCATTTTTGTCTATAGCTTTAAAAAGCTCTTTTAATTCTTTTACATCATGAATATTTATGACTTGTAAAGTTATAAACATAGAAATTGCTTCTTTTAGTTTGTTTGCGCTTTGGAAGGTTTTTAAGTTTTCTAGAGCTGATATAAAAAGTGTGGTTTTTGGATTTGGGTAAGTGCCTTGTTGTTGGATCCAAGGATGTTGTAAAGCTTGTTTTGCTGTAAGTCGATGCTTTTCTGGACATAAAAGTTGGTTTATAAGGTCTTTAGCTTCAGATGAGACTTGTTGCCAGATGGGTTTATCAAATGTGAAGACTCCTTTTTTGATTTTACTTACTATGTCGTCATCGTTTCTTCCAGGGAATGGAGGAGAACCACAGAGGAGGATAAAAATTATTACCCCACAGCTCCACTCATCACATTTTTCTGTGTAGTTGCAATTGACCACTTCTGGGGAGATGTAGAAGGTAGAGCCAATTAGTTCAGACATTTTGATTTTCGGCAGGTAGGATATAGCAGCTCCAAAGTCGATTAGTTTAATATTCACAAAGTCTGCCTCACCTTCAAGGAGGATGTTTTCTGGCTTAATGTCTCTATGCGCTATCTGTTTATCATGAAGATATGCAACAACTGAAAATAGCTGTTTCGCTATAAGTGCTGCAATATTTTCACTAAGGAATTTCCTTCTAAATATTTCATCAAACAGTTCTCCCCCATCGCATTTTTCCAAAACAATATAAACTTTTTTTTCGTCCTCGAAATACTCGAAAATTTTTACAATAATAGGGTGGCTCAACTGTTTTAAAATCTCGATTTCCAGTTTGATTTTCGCATAAGACGAGTTACAATTTAAAGATTTCCTGTATATTTTTACAGCCCTTTCCTGATTTGTAAGCCTATGTGTTACCATTCTTACCTCCCCATATGCTCCAGAACCAAGTGGTCCTCCCATTTTGTAAACATCAGTGAATTTTTTTGGGTTTTCAACAATGAACGATTCATTAAAACAACGAGACTGATTCATACTATCAGGATTTTCTGATGCAAGGTTTTGGTTAATTTTAACTCTAGTAGCACCGCAACCCATTGTTTATTATGTTTTGTTGAAAGGAAATATTTTATGATTTTTTTATTAGAAGGCTGGGGTTTTATGATAAAATACTTGGATTGTGATTTGCTGGTATATTTGCTTATAAGTGTATTATTTATTAAATATGGAGATTGAATATGATGTTAGGTTTTATTGAGGAAGTTAGAGAGGATTTTATGGATAAGATGTTTTTTTTTATTTTTGGATGAAAGGAATTTTGTTTGGTTTAATGGGAAGGTTTTTCTTTTTTTTGAAAAAATATTGGGTTATTGTAAAGTGGTGGGGTTTGGGAAGGTAATAGGATCTGAGAGGTTTTTTATAAAAAATTTTTTTTTTTGGTAAATTTTGAGAATGGTATAAATATGCATGTTTGCATTTTTCAGGGTATGCCAATTGGATATTTGATTTAGTTTTTGTTTAAGATAAGATAATGATACATATAATAAATTTAAATAAACTAGAAGCTTATAGAAATTCCTCATTCCCAATGCCAAGATTTTTTATTAATACAATACTATAAAATATGTTATCCAAACATAAAAATCATATTAACCCCTCTAATAACTTAAATTTTAGTTCATATAATCCAAAGACAAATACCCTAACTCATATAAAAATAATTTTATTTATAAACCAAATCACCTATTTCATACAAAAACTAACTGTTTCATTACTGTAACCTATATTATATCTTAAATAAATCAATATATCCTTATAAAGGAAACTGAACCCTTCCATATGATCCAATATGATCAATTTCACTCCTATTAGGACTATGTTTCCTCGAATATGTTTTATAAATCAGTCTAGGCAAAGGCGAATTATACCTAGACTGTATCTTTCCTATATCTGACAAATTCCTATTGTGTGATAGTTTTACATACGAATTATTGCTTTTTTGTAGCAATCCAAAATTTGCTTTTTTTCTAAAAACTCCTATGAGCTTTGATATGTTATTTGAAGAAGGGATTTTAGGTAGTCTTTCTGATGAGAATTCTAAAGATTTTTTCTTATATCGTTTTACAGAATAGAACATATCAACTCGGAATTGAGGTTTATAGTCGCAAGCTGGGAGAAAATTTTGCTTATGGCGAAAAGTGCTTCTTGAATCCTTGGGTTCTAATATAATGCTAGGAATGATCACATCAACTTTATTAGGAATAGGTATAGACATTTATCCTTAGAAAATAGATTATTTAGACAAAGCGAAAAAAAATTAAATCATTTTGCTGATTTTTTGAAATCATATAAAAATCATAGTTTTAACTAACTTACAGATAGATTTTATATTACAAACTAAGCTTAAAGAATTTTTCATAGTAAATACTGTAATTTCCTATACAAAAAAAAATTCTACGATGAATCAAAGAAAAAAAAATACACCCAATATACAATTACTAGATAAAATTTATGCCAATTGCAAAAACACATGCAAAATCTTAAACTCACTCTCTTCATAAAATAAAAAAACAGGAAAACTTTTAATAAAAACTTACAATATAAAACTACATATTTTTCTTATCAGAAAGTATTTTTATATATAAAAACCTCTTATCATTTTCTTTAACACCAATATTATCAACCTCATATTTTAAAAACCCTTTAATTTAAACTCCATAACATAGTTATAATTTATAAATGGCCGCACGCCTAGTGCATATAAAAACCTACTGCATTAAACTGCGTTCCAGCTGAAACGTGGCCAGTCGGCAGTAAAACATTCTATTACTTAATTCCTATTTCTTTTTAGCTTGTAAGTTCTCCCATTTAGATATAAGATCTGTAATTGTATTGTTCATCATAAGATTGCTTCTTGAAAGCATCTTAAGTTCTTCCAAGTCAATATTCTTAAGCTGATCATTGATTTCAACTTTTTTCTTAATAAAATCTAGCCTTTCACGAAGTTCTTGATTTTCTTCATGCATTTGTCTTATTCCAGCTACACGTCCTTCAATATCTTGTCCAATTTCTTTGTTCTAAATAAAAATCACTCTTTCTTCAAAGGTCCTGATTTTAACTGTGATGTCTTTATAATCGGCTTCAAGTAAAATACAATTGCTTTTCAAAGACTGAAAATCTTTTTCCAACCTAAATATTTTTTACATTTCCTTTTTTTCTTTAAGTTCTTCTATATCATAATGTAACTGTGTACGTTCTTCTGACAGTTCTGTATTAGCAGCTATTATATTCCTTAACAAAGCCATGGTGTTTTCATTTTCCATCCTTGAATCCTCAAGTAATGTCGTATTATTATTAACTTCCTTATCTTCCTTCTGTCTAAGTTTCTGACTCAAAATTAATTCCTGTTGGCTTTTTTCTCTATCCAAAATCATTTTGCATTCTTCAACCTGATTAATCAAAGCACGTTTTTCTAAAGCGAGCTGCGAAGCAGCTTTTTCAATCATAGCTTTTGATTGCTTCAATGTTTTAATCCTATTAACCAAATTATCCCTTTCCATTTCTACTTCTTGCTTTTGTGCACTTAAAAAAGTAAGTTTTTCCTGGACAATATTTAAAGTTGAGTTATTTTTAACATCTTCTTGTAACTGAAAAAGTTTTTCTTGTAAAGCCAAAGTTTGTTTATTTTTTTCATCAATAAGTTTGTTTTTAAAAATCTCAGCTTGAGTAAGTTTTTCTTCTAAAGACCCAAGGTTTGTAGCTTGTCTTTCAATTTTTATCCTTGTTTCTCCAGTATAAGCTTTTGCTAAATCTCGTGCTTTGGTCATATCTGTGAGGATTTTTGCGTTTTCTTCTTTAAAAAATGTTGTCGTGCTAATAGCTTTACGGTATTTTTCAGACTCACGGTCAAAATTCTCACGTTCATTGTTTAGTCTATTACCAAGGTCTTTGATTTCTTCAATAAAACGCGAGTAGTTTATATTGGCTGTATTGTTTTTAGTTTGAAGTTCACGATTTTCTGTTTCTAAATCATCGATTTTCTTATTAAGCTCTTCTTCGATTTTCTTATACTTGCCCTTCAGCATGACTAAATTTTCAGTTAGTGGCCCTGCATCTAATCCTCCCATGAACTTATTCGCCCTATTATTTTCTTGGTCTTTAAGTAGTTTAATTTCAAGTTCTGTGAAGTAGATTTGCTGTTGAAGGTTGTTTATAAATTCCTCTTCAACTTTACCTGTTTGTGGTAATGGAGCTGTTTCTGGCTTTGGGTTCCTATTTAATGAATATCCTTCAAGTTTGGTATCGGAAGAAGCGGGCTTAATCACTGTAACTCTTTTTGGCTCTCCTGAAAAACCGGTTCCTCCAAACTGCGTTGAGGTTCGGAAAGAACCTAAAACACTATCGGCGCCTTGAACTTTTTTGTCTATCGAACGGGCTGACTGCCTATATCTTTCTTGACCTCTTATCTTAGGATTCATGTCCATTTATCTGTAGTTTTTCTGGAGTTAGCATAGAATATATAGGTAAGAAAAACTTTTGCTTGAGGTAGAAAGGAATATTTTGAGATTTTTTGTTGTTGTAAAGTGAAAGTGAAGATTTTATTTCAAATTCAAACCAAAGCACTATAATTTCACAACACCTAAAAATCATGCAATTTCCTACCTTTAATTCTTCAAAACTCATTTTCCAATCTTCATAATAACTTTAAATCATATAAAATGCTTAAAAATCCTAACACAATATTTCCAACAACTCCTTCAATCCAAAAATATCAAAAATAATCCAAAACTCCTAAAAAAATCAGGGTACATAAAAAAATGGATTTCTTTTCCAGCCTAGTCTCTAAAGCATTTTGCAAAAGGCGTCGTTCAAGAAGCAGCCATAAATATGAAACCCTAATAAACCTGCCTCGTAACCACTGCAAAAGCTCCCCATCTTTTATTCCCAAGCTCATTTCAAGAAAGTCTTCTGTATACTTCGCAAATTCTCTGACCCCAGCAGGTCCAAAATACCTTCTTCAATCACTTTGCAAAGACTCATCAATAGACTCCTTATACAAAAGCATCGATCTTCTAGCTGAAGCTAAATCCCAAGCAATGCAAGTCCTCAACAAGCGACATCAAAATATCTACAAGATTAGGCGCGAAAAAGTCCCTATGACCCCAAGTAGCGACTCTATAATCGAAGACCAACGTAGCAAGTTCCAAATCTTTCTAGAAAACCACAATGCTAACAACCTAACCGAAGAAGACATTCTCCAAGAGTGGAATAAACTTGAAAACCTTCCAAACTCCTTAGAAAAACCCCACAAAGATACAGACCTTTATAGTCAAATAGCCGAATACTCCTTAACCTACAAAGATATCAAAAAACTTCAAAACAAAAAATGGCTTAATGACACACTTATAAATGCATATATAAAACTCCTAAAGCCCAAATCAAATACTTTTATATTAAATTCGTATTTCTATCAAACATTAGAAATCATGGCACAACAAGGTTGGGATTTACCTAAACTTAAAAGAATATTACGTAGAGCTGGATTAGAAAATATAACTGATATACCTATGATTATATTTCCTGCTAATATATTACAAACACATTGGGTAACTATATGTATTAATAATACAGAACAGGTTATAGAATATTATGATAGTTTTAGAAGTCAAAATTTAGAAAATGTTTGTTTGATTGTAGAAGGGTTTTTAGAGGAAATGGGTGTTACAGGGTATGATTGGCATGAAATGGATACACCTTTACAGGATAATACTTATGATTGTGGGATGTTTACTATTAAGATTATACAGGCTATTGCTGATAATAAAGAGTTCTTTTTCAGTAATAGAGATATGGAGTATTATAGGAAAGTTATGCTGTTAGAGTTGAAAAATGCTCAGTTGTATGTAGATTTTAGGGATTAATAATGATAAGTAAATGTTGGATTGAGTTTAGAAGGATTTTGGGGAAAATGTTTTTTTTGTGGAAAGAGTAGGTTTATTAGGAGGTAGAGAAAGGGAGGAGAAAGTTTTATAAGAGAAATGAGAATAATAGGAAAATTGTATACTAATTTTTATAAGAGTATTAGTAATCATGCTTTTCTATATCAGCCAAATATCGAAATAGATTTCAATAAAGTTCCATAGACTAATAAGTAAATTTATTCTACAAATTTGCCGATTATCTTGGTTTTTAAATTTTTTGATTTAATTACATACTTATATTCCATTCGTATTTACTTATAAAGTATACAAAATAAAAACTATAATTATAAAACTTGTACTGAATGTATAAATTCTAATAGGGAAAACTGTTTGGCATGAAGGGTATACAAATTTAAGTATTTGCTAATGATTTCTTAAATAAAATCTT